>RJWM01011853.1:0-58436 GCA_004363535.1 Dasyprocta punctata | reverse complement strand
CAACTCTGGTGAAGGGGATGTCTTTGTCATCCTTGTATAGATGCTTAGAGAAGTCATGTTTATCTGTAGCAATGGGGTAGTAAGTAATAGCCCTTGAATTTGAAAACTCCAGGTCTGCAGCACATCAGAGCTTCTGCTACTTTGCTCCACTATGTTTCCATGTGGAGATGGCACTTCTGGTCTCAGTGTTGGGCAGTGTGTCTGAAAATCCTACTAAACAAGGAACTGTCCACAAGACCAATGACTAAAAAGAAAGTGATGGAAGGCCTAGAGATATTGCAATGATAGTATTAATCATTAGGGTTAACAATGTGTGTGAGACAGATGTACAGAAACAGAAACAGATAGAGTCAGAGATAAGGAGATCGATTTAGCCCTAGCAATCTGTATGACCCTGTGACCACAGCCAAACCTAGAACCTGCCTGACACCCCACCTGGTCCCGACTTTTGGGATTGTGCCCCCACCCAGCTGCTGAGATCTGTTGTGGCTCCAAGATGCTTTGGGAGGGAACAGGTGTTGGCTCTGTCAGCTGTTGCAGGAGGGACCTCAGACCCTCCTCCATGTCAAAGCCTGCTCCCCAGGGCTCCTCTGCAGGGCTCACATCACACGGGGGTATGTCCTTTCCAGACTCCCAAGAATATCTCATTTTAGGATTTTCTGCCTAATGTCCTCATAAACTGCTCAGTTTGCATGGAAACCCCGGAAGGATCACATTCGAACACCAGTCCCTTAATGCAGCCTCCCTACAAAGGGATCCAACAGACTTACCAGGCTTTAGCCCACTCTGGGCTGAGAAATGGAAGTTTCTTTCTCTAGGGTTTTTGCTGTATTGTGACCTTTAGTCCCTTCCCAAGGGGCAACAGATATCCATGTGCTCAGGGGAGCAGCAAGGGCAGAGGGAGGTGATCTGTCCTAAATCACTAGAAAATGAGTAAGAAAAAAACCTTTCTCAATTCTCTAGATAATTCAAAGGCTTCTCTTGTAGGCTTTGGAAACAGATGTCCATGAGTCTAGAACCTGTTTCCATCTGTTATTATGTGATCTTGATCAATCACCCAAGTAACTCTCCAGTCTCTGGTGCCTGACGGCACTAACATGTCCAAAGACCATCAGGGAGTAGCTAGGATTAAGAGACAGAGTCCATTTTTAAAGGCCTGTTACTTGTAGCAGCATTGTTCATGAGTCTCCGCCTCACTGCCCTTTCCGCCAACCTTATTCTCACCACTACAACCACTGGGCTTAACACGAACCAGACTCTGTTCTATGTACTTTACAACCAAAGTACCCTCAAACCCTGGGAAAGGGTGTCAGTTGCTATGCACAGTTTATAGCTGAGAAACTGAGGCCCCAAGTCCCATGACTGGCAGCTGGCAGAGACTCAGCGGGAATCCAGAAGCTTGAACCCCACAGCCCAGGTTGAATGCTCAGGCCACGCTGCCTCTGAGTCCCTGTCCCCCTCCCCCATGTGTGACTCTGTTCAACAGGGCACCACCTCCTGGTCAGCTTCCTGATAACATTGCAGGACTAAGGATCAGGATGTGGAATCTGCCAATCACACTGCGACTGCAGCTCTGAGTTGCTCTGCCAAGACTCTTGGGACCCTGAACTAATGGTGTCACTTTTTCTGTTCAGAGCCTTGCATCATGGGAGGCATGAATAAAGTGACATTGCCGCTTTCCAGAGAAGCCCGAATGGCTAGCAGGCAGTGCCACCCCATCGCCTCTAACACCCTTGAGAGGCAGGGTGAGGGGGGCATCTCTGAATGCATTCAGGTCCACAAGGATGAACTTCTGCTGCTTCTTCCCCCAGGGTGACTCTGGAGGTCCTCTGACCTGTGAGAAGGATGGCATCTACTACATCTATGGGATCGTGAGCTGGGGCCAGGAATGTGGGAAAAAGCCAGGGGTCTACACCCAAGTGACCAAGTTCCTGACCTGGATCAAAACCACAATGCAAAATGAGGCTGTCTTCTAAGGCGCTGTCCTAGAAGCTCACAGCTCATCCGCCTCTGCACTAAGCGGATCTCGTGGGCAGCAAAGAATGTCCGCTGGAGTACCCAGGAGGCCACACAGCAGAGTGCCCTGCTCTTGGCAGAGACGATGGCTACCCACCCTGCGGGTCAACATCCACACCACTTCCCAGCTCCCTCTGCCTTCCTGGGGAGCCCAGGAACAATGCACTCAACACTCAATGTATTCAGTTTGCCTCCCTTCTGCCTACTATACCTTCTAGAAAATCAGTGTCCCCAGAGACGGCCTCCATCAGGGACACCTACAGACACGAGGCCGCAGAGTGCCCAGCACCAGTGACGGTCACCTTGCCTCTGTACTCCTCATCCCAAACAGCTAAAGTACTCACAGCACCCACCATTCTCATCCAGGTGTTACACAGAGGAGCTAAAATACGACATCTTCTGTTTGCTTTCAGAGTTGTTATTTTAATGAAGGTAGGTCTGGAGACCGGCTGCGGTGCCATTTTTTACAGTTGCTCAAGCGGAAGCCACCTACAGTGTGGCTCTGAAGCGCAGACTTCCACTCCGGCTTCTCACGAACTGGAGGTAGGGAATGTCCACTCACATCAGCAGAGCCTTCTCCTTCTGACGTGCAGGATCTCAGTGGCATCTGGGTTCACCTCCCCCCTCAGATGATCTCCAGCCTCCGCTGCCTCTGGCGCCCCCTGCAGAAATCAAACGCATCGCCCTGGCTTAAAATGAAGCCTCCTCCCCACCCACCCGCTCCCACGGGACACGCTAAGATGCTCCCCAAGCATTTAGCATATTTATCCTCCCTTTCTGCTCCCCTCCTCCGCCCTGCCCAAGGAAAAGTATCCTCAAGGCAAGAACGAGAAAGAAGCAAAGCCGATCTCTCATTTAGTCATTGTGTCTTGCTTCTGAACAAAGCACGGTTCAAAATGCAGGCTGTTACAGCTAGCAAGTCCCTGACCCTTTCTGCACATGTAACAAGCAAGCAGTCAGCACAGACTGGGTGCCCTGGCCCGGGATTGATGTCTCCCTGGTAGGTTCGCCTTTGCAGAACTAAGAGCTGTGACTTCAGAGAAAAGCCTGCAGGAAGTTTAACCTGTGTGTCAGCCACCCGGTCATCCCAGACCCATGAAATTAGGTGCCTTGCTCAGCTGCATTTCACACTTCTTTAGAGCCAACTGACCTTTGGCCAAAAATAAACTTTGAAAAGAAACAAAGACTTTGTCTCACCAGGCAGGGTGAGTGTGTAGCTTGCTACTCACAGAAGCCCCCAGGAGCCCTAGGGCCCTCGCATTGGCCAGTTCTGCAGCCCGCCGAGCCATCTCTACTTTGTAGGAGCCAGGAGGGGTCCAGCCAACACCTCTGGTCAGATTCAAGTCTGATCTGTACTTGACCTGGGAGGAAGGAAGAAGCGAGAGGAATGTGTTGGCAGGGTTTGGGTTGCTTTGACCACAGAGCGACTAGGATTAAAAAGGCAGCCATGAGACAAGCAATATGTTGTTGTCAGCAAAACGAGGACGAGGTGGATCAGAGTCATCTTAAGCCAGTGCACCCTGGTGCGGAGGACCTGCTGTGAGCCTGGTCAGGATGCTGCTGTTGTTTGCATCTTCTGTTTGAGTGATGGGAGCTGCAGTGGAGTAAGGAGGGGTTGGGGGAACGCCTGGCTCTCTGTGGTCTCAGAGAACTCACTTCCCTTCTCGGGGCCCCATTTTCTTCCCAGAGAAAAGTGCAAGGGCTGGATTAGGTAATTTACTGAGTTACCCTCAAAGACAGTACAGTATGTGATCCAGGGTCTGGGCTCTCACACCAAACTAACGGGGTCTGTATTTCAGACCTGCTTAACCTCTCTGGCTCCCGGATTCCTCATCGGTACAACGAGGTGGTAGAAGGATCATGGGGGCCATAGAGCATGATGCTCAGAAAGCTTTGGCACACAGCGGGGCATGGAGCTCAGAAATGGTACAGTAATTATTGCCACTATTCCTTCTGGTTCTAAAATACCAGTGTCTGGGGTGTCATCTCAGCCCAGCTCCCCCTGGAAGGTAATACGGGATGTGCAAAGGTGGCTCACATCACTCTGCAGCTGGTGGGCCTTCCTCGCATGCTTCAGGCTCAGCTGCTCCGGGTCGCAGGTGGGCTGGGGCAGGGGCTGCCTGTAATGCACATGACTGGCCAGTTGCTGGCTCCTCTTGGCCTGGAGGAAGCCAGGCTGATCTGTGCGGCTGTGGAACTGGAACCGACTCTTGGCAAAGTCCTTCTTGTACTCATTGTCACTTTGGAGTCTGCCAACGTTGAGGAAATGCTTCATCCTTGGGTCATCACTGATGCTGCGGTACCCAGTGTGCAGGCCCCGGTCCCGCAGGAAGGCCTCTTTGTACCGGAACTGATAATCAGAGGAGCAGAGGTGAATCACAGGGACCCATCTCCCCTCCATGGCCACCCTCCCTGGTGGGACAGCCCATGGAATTCTCAGCAGGAAGCTTAGCATGAACACAGGCCTTGAATTCCATAGGCCTAGCTATATGATCTTGGCTAGTGATTGAGCCTCAGTTTCCCCATCTGATAAAATGGGAGAAATCTCCATCCCCATGAGATATTGAGAAAATTCAACAAGATGAGATTTGAGCTTCAAGTCTGGCACCAATCTATGTCTACTGATGGTGACTCTGGTATTGTTGTGGCTGTAATCTGTACTCCACCAGCAAAGGAAGTGTGTCTATTCTTCTAATCCTTTCCAAATTTCAGGAACCTAGTCTGGTGCTTCTCAAATCACTTGCGAAGGACCTGTTTCATTTAGTATTGCTAAATTTCTAATCCATCAAATACCTATCCCCAGCACTTGAAAACCCCCACATTGCCCTGTGCCCTGGTCACTGAGTTGAGTCCACCAATCTTAGATGTCCACCATGCTTAGATGTTTCTATATCTAATGAGTAAGACAATTTTTGAATGCTTGCCCCTGAAGTCTGTCTTCATCTCATGGTGGACTAGCAAACAGCCATTCATGGGTGGCCAGGTGTCTAATGTCTAATCAGCAATGGTCTCCTCTTCAGTAATACTAGATGATGCCATGTTTTGAATGCTTGCTGTGTGCCGCGCACTGTAAATCATTTTAATTTTGTCCCTACACCAGTCCTAGAAGACAGGGATTAGATCATTCTTTCATAGATACAGGAATTTGACTTCAGAGAATTTAAGCAATCTGCCCAAATCAAATAGTCAATTCCTAAGCAACCGAGCCAAGACTCAAACTCAAGTCAATGTAGGGCAAAGTCCCAATTGCTTTCTACTCCATACTTGTGCTTCTGCTTGAAGAAGTCCCTTTACTGAAAATCACCCAACCAGCCACATGCTTCCTGATTTTTGGTGCTCACTCATCAACTTTTAAGAGTGCTTCTCCTAAAAAAGAGGGAACAGGAATGCAAAACCCTAATCCCAAATTTCTGGCTAACAGCCTAGGAAATTGACCTACTTTGTCTTTTGTCAGAGGTACACATTACATTTTGGGGTGGAAGTGACACTCGTGACCTCCCGCTGCCTTCCCTGTGCCTGTCAATGGTGCTGTTGGCGATGGAGAGAGCACAGGGTCTTACATCACTGGCGATCTCCCTGGATGCGCGGGCCGTCTGGAATGGGATGGCGTCCAGCCTGAAGTCATAGCCACCAGCCCGGGTCTGCTCCCAAGAGTTTCTATAGGCTTTCTGGATTGGGAAAACAAAAGCATGAGTAGGCAAGGAGTGGCAATCTGGTGCAGGTATGACTGGTTCTCAGCCAGAGTGATTTCTACATCTAGTGTGTCATGAAGATGGCAGAGCCCATGACCTCCTGTTCAATCTGGGGACTTCCTGCCCTGGGACTGGAGAGGGTTGGCCATGAGGGCCTCAGCTCTAAGGCCCCCAGCTGACCATGAAGCCTGGCTCTTGTGTGGCTTGTAGTCTGTGGGTCTGGCTTCAACTTCTCCTTGTCTCTGCAGTCTCTCTCTATGCCTTGCCCTTACAGTTTCCAGATGCCAGAACTCAGAGTGCCAGAACCCCATTTCTGCCTACATGCTGACAGTGGTGCTGCTCCTTGAGTCTTGGCACCTGCATATTTGCCAGTTCCACTAACTTTGGGGGGAGCCCTCAGCCTAGCTTTGGTGCCACACCCCACCCCATCACTATAAGGCAAGCCACATCTCATGCCTGCCCAGATCCCTGCTCCAAGGGAAGAGCCTCCACCTGCACTAAATACATTGCAGAGACCTTGACAGAGTACCTGACCCAAGTCCTTCATCTCTCTTTCATTTTTTTCCCTTTTTAAACTGTGCTCGTGCCCCCCTGAGCGCCTGTAATCATATCCTCTCAGTCCTCGCGTAGGCCCAAATCACTGATAGGGGCATCAAAATCTTCTGTGCCTTCATGTAGCTAGTTTTTTTTTTTACACAATAAGGGAATGGCTCCATAAAAGGAATCTTTGGGAGATCCCAGTGGAAGGCTGTCCTTTATTCTGCCACAGAGAAGGGAGACGGCAGGAGAGCCAATCACCAACAAACGACAAAGTGATAGCCCCAGACCGTGTCGGTCACTCACTCATTCTGTGAGCTACAACAGATCAGGGGGCCCTTAAGAACCTTACTTTTATCACCTGGAAATAGAGGTCAAGGCTGGTGCTCTGTTCTACAGGGGATGGAGGACCGCACAAAGGAGAAGAGACAGGTGAAAAACAAAGTTTGCTACCCTCTTCCACACTGGACTTCACGCTAGAGGGGATCATGGAACACTTGGGCTGAGCAGGGTGGGTCTCACCATCTCTATGCTCTGCGGCCGTCATCACCTTTACCATCACCTCCAACTCCAACATCCAACACCAGAAGCCATGAGCTAAACACCTAGTGTGTTCAAGACCCTGGAATACAGATCTACTCATTGCTGGGGTAATCACCTAATTGATGGGTGACACAGTCAAATGAATAGATTTCCTGAGTTATTATTGAGCTCATCTTAGGACTAAAAGATATGTAGAAGGGGAGAGGCATTCTGATAACAACACAACTCCTTTAGCACCGTGCTTCTTATTTTGGTGACTCTGCCAGTATTATAGTGGCAAATAGTGCCGAGACCTCTACCACTGTCTGTGAGCGGGGCACAGGGCCTTCCTGATAAAGCCTCCGCACTAGATCTGGACTAGTTAATGACACCAAACTGTGCTCAGCCTCAAAGTCCAATGTCACCCCATATTGGTGTCCAAGGCACCCAGTTTCCAAGTTTGAGTGACTGAGGATCAAGCAGAGAGAGGGTGACCCAAGACCCCCAGTGCACTGGTTCCCTTTCTCCAGTGCTTCCTCCCCGTGTGCTATTTTGCCTGATTGTGATCACTTCCTCCCCGGGTTTTTATTCTGTTGAGGTTTTTGCCTTGCCACTGGGTTCTTTAGATTCCGCAGGCGCTTTGATTTGGAATCCTGGGCGCTCCTCCTCTTGATCACAGTAGGCACAGTTTTGTCCTCATCCTCACACATTAGAGTCATTTGATTTTGAGTTATTTCGGCTGCCTTACACATCTCAATGGCTTTCTTTGCCCAGGAAGGTCACTCTGCCTCCACACCCTCCTAGCAGAGCACTTGATCCAATTGTGCGCGTTCCACACGCCCCGAAGAAGTGCTCTTTCAAATGAGGTTTGCGAGTCCTCCACACCCACGTGCCCTGGCAGCTAATTTCAACTCCAGGACTCTGTGGGCTGGCTCCCCTGGGAGAGGGAAGACGCTTCTGTCCTCCTTCAGCGGGGCCCCAGATGAACCGGTGGTTTCATGCCAGTTTCCTTGGCAGTGTGTCTCTAGGAGTCCCTCCAGCAGAGGCCTCGCCGCCCCGTCCTCCACACATTAATGAGCTGGATATTCTGTGCTGGCTGTGCAGAGGAGGCGGACCCACTTCCCCAGACGGAGGTCAGCCTACCAGAGCTACTGTTCTAAAATTATCCTTTGCACATCCCTCAAAAGCATCAAATGGTCATAATAACTCATATTTACAAAGCACGGGCGCATTCACTGCTTGGGATCCCACAGGGCTTTACAAATGCAACAAACTAACACGCGCGCTAACTAGAAGGTGCCTCTCACAACCCCTGCAAGGCGCCACCTCTGGGGTGAGCCGCAGCAGCTGTCGTCCGCAAGGAGCCCCAGGACACAATGGCCAGGCCAGGGAGAAAAGAATGGCCGGACTCTAGGAGGCCGCGCGCCGCCCCAGGCTGACACACTCAGCCTGTGTTATTCCGTTTTGACAGTGTCTTTTGATTCCGCCGCCTCTCTACCTGTTATCCTGGGATCACAGCTTTGCTGGCCGCATGGCTGCCTATTCTGTTACAACCAGGGGCCTCCAACCCCTGCCAACAACAAGCCTGGGTTTAAGAAACAGCGTCTTAGTTAGTCATCCAAAGGGCACATGTCCAAGGGAAACTGGAGTGTTGGAGGGCACAGTCCTGCACACAAAAGAGCCGGCCGCATTTGGACAGGATGGGCTACCACGGAGTCTCTCTCTCCAAACATGGGTACACTCCTTGGAGTGGCTGATGAGAGGGGTTCAGGAAATTAACAGAGCGACTGTCTACACCTGTGGGAGCGCGGGACCATTCAGCCATCCCAGAATCATGTTTTCAGAGCTAGAAGGCACCTGAGCTTAGCCCCGCCTCATTCCCATTTTACAGGTGAACGAACTGAGCCCCAGCAAGGAAAGTGACAGGAAGTCCACCTGCAGTTTGTCCTACTCTCAGTCAGGTGTTCTTTCTCTTCCATATTCTCCTTCCTAAGACAATTTTTTTTTTAACAAATAAAATCCATTCTGGGCAGACAATTTTACAAAAGCTGGCACGAATCACAACACAGAGGTTCACTCACATCACTCAGATGCAACGCATTGAGGCGGGCTCGGGCGAACTCCGGGTGGTCAGGGATCACGGTGTACCTGTGCCGGGCTTCTGCGTCTCCCAACCTGTACAGGCGCTGCGGGGAAGACAGGCTCAAGGTCCAGGTACAACTGCAACTGCTGAATCCACGCGTATAAAGCAACTGATTCCCTCTCCCGCCCTTCCCAGCGGATGGCCCACCCATGGAGAGTATCCCTCTAGAACCCTGGGCTGGAGGAAAGTTCTCCTGTGTCCAGTGTCAAGTGCAGGTAGCTGGTTTTTAAGGAGAGTCTGTTAAAAATACCAAGATCTGCTCTTTATGGGCCGCAAACCTATACCCTGGCTGGCCTTAGTCTTGTGTTTTTTAAAATGTGTGGTTACTCAGAGAATCTTTACAACTGATCCCTGTACGTACTTTTTATTGGTGAAAGACAATGTAGTCTTAGGCCTTTGTTGTTTAACACTGATAGTCAAAATTATAATACACACGGGTAATAAGCCCTTTTCATCTAAAAGACCTTAATGAGAATTCAAAGAATTAAGGTTTTCATAGTTCACCCAGGAAAATGCAATTGAAACCTCAAGCTTCATGTAGGTTGTTATTTTCAGAGCACCGTTTTAAGATCTGTGAATAATTTTAGGAAGTGTTTCAGCCTCATCTGCTCTTAGAGAGGAAAATGTGATAGTTGAATCCACTTCCAAATCCAATGTGGAGTTTGCAAACACGAACCTGTCAGTGCAGCTCTGGAGCTCTCTGGAAGGGCGAGGTAATTCTGTCGCTGTGTGTAGGGGGAGGGTAGAATCCCTTGACAATTCGGGGTGGGGGCGAGGGGGGATAAGTTAGCTTTCTATTCCTTGAAATAAACACAGGCAAGAGGAAATTGGGCTAAATCACACAGAGAGCAGAAGCAGAAAACAGCTTCAAATATGGGTACTCTTCTGGAGTGTATTAAGCTTTTAATTCCACTGCCATTCCATCAGCAATTAAGATGCATCTGATCTCATGTTTGGTAAGGGATCATCAATAATGATTGGCATTGTTATCGTTAGGAGCAAACCATACTAGGGGACAGTTTCAGAAGATGTACAATGATTCCAGGACTTACTAAAAGCTTTATTTGCCTTCATGTATTTGATCCTCATTTAATCTTATGAAATAGTTGTTATCATCATCCCCTTATCCCCATCTCCTTCAAATAAGGGAAACAGGGTCAGAAGAGATAAAGCAACTGGCTCACAATCATTCAGATAGTGTTGCACTCACAGCTACCCAGAGCCTGTGTTGGTCAGCACTGACTGCTGCACAGCACTACCCTACTTCACGCCCAGGCTGAGAGAGGAGAAAGAACCCACCTCGCTGCAGTGCAGGTAGCTGTTTTTGGCATGAACCAGGTCTGGAGAGTCAACCACCGTGGTGAACTTGATACTGTCTGGCTTTTTACGGTATTTGGTCTGAAAAGGAAGGAAAGATTCCCACCAAACACAGTCACACATCATACATTTTCTGGATGCTGCTTTATCCCACCTTCTCTGGGTTAAATGTACCACTGATATTATTAGATGAGTCTCTTTTTTTTTGGTGGGCATCCAACCATCAAAATTGAAAATCTGGGATCAGGGATGTAACTCAGGGGCACAGCAGCTGCCTGGGAAGCATGAGGTCATGAGTTCAATTCCCAGTACCCCGCCACCACAAAGTTGAAAAACCCCCCAAGGTTTTCTCTGTGATGAGGAACATTTGACAGGTATTTACTCTCTTGAAGAAAAAGAGGCTCCTGATATAAAGAAATTTAGTAAAGGGCAGCTTTCAGCATCAAAGGGACCTTGCTCAGACTGTGTGAATAAGTTATGTTATGAAGAAACTGAAGGAGGCAGTGCTACCCTCAAGGGGATACTGAGGCAGGATCCCCATCAATCAGGCGCACAGCCTAGCTCATGTCCCTATCGCTGTGCAACTTTTAACACCATTAGAAGTCAGAAAGCTGCCAGGCCCCTGGCAGTGGGGGTAAAATCAGCAGATGTGACTGCCCACCCATCTCGATGAAAACAATGGGCCATTTTAGATCACCATTGTGCAACACATTAGTTCCCCAACAGTGAATTTACTTAGAGGAAAATTTCTCTTTGCTTTATCATTTGGTTACAAATAATCCCAGAGAAATATCAAGAAGTCATCAGGGGCCCTGATCCCTCCAGGCATCTGTACTCAATAAATAGGCGCTGTCTTCAAAAGGAAATGAGCTATATCCCTATCCTGCCTGGCAAACATGAGGTCCTGAGTTCGATTCCCAGTACCAAAAGAAAAAAACAAAGACAGGAAATGCTAGGTGGGCCTGTGGTTGTGGCGGGCCTGGGTTCCAGGTACCTCACTGATGAGTTCTCCAGCCTTCTTCGCTCTCTCTATCTGTGGCGATCTCAGGGCCAGCCACCCCGTCCCCTTCATGCCCATCAGGTCTGACTTGTAGCGAAACTGCGGGAAGAAAAGCATAACATTTTCACAGGAGATAACCTAGGATGGCTAAAGCATTTCAAGAAAGTCCTTGGTTTGTAATAAAGCTTCATCAAAAACAGTTCAGTATCTTCACTGACAGCACATTCTGTATGTTATCAAGTCCAGCTGTTTGAATTTGTGCATTTTACCAGGAATTAAATAATGGGTCATGCATCAGACACAAAGAGTCCTCCAATCCCAGGGAATGAATTAGCAGGATTCAGAGCAAGTGATTACTTCTGCAGTCAACCACTTAAAGACAAAGCTGAATAGGTGCTCACATCCAAGCATCCGCTGGGATCATTTTGTTTCATTCTGTAAGTGAGGCGACTAACCGCCTGCGTCAGCAAAAACGCTCTACGCATCATTCAGTTAATAAAAAGGGTGCTGAGTCCTGGATGAAACTTTCTGTAACTTGGAACAAATCACTTTACCAAAACGTGACTCAGTTTCTCTCTGTGACACTTGAAGGTCACAATAACCCGGCTGTCCTCCTGGAAACACCTGAGAGTACCTGGGGCCAGAGGCCAGCTGGAATTCTGTTCTTGCAGTAATATCAATGGAAGGGGCAGGAATCAAATACAGCAGGATTTTAACAGCTGCGACAGATTTGAATACAACAGGCTTAATATCCATTTTAATCTTTTCAAGTCTCAGTTTACCTCCTCCTCTCATTGTGACTCATCATGATTTGCTTATATTGCAAATGTGGACTGAGCCTTATCCTCTTTATTTTAAAGGTTCAGAAGATAAGAACTACAGCATCACTCCTGGGAGGAAATGCTAAGTGGTGCTCTGAGACAATGGGTCTGATCAAGAGTCCCCTAAAATATCAAATCTTACTGCGATTCCTTGATCTGTCCACCATTATCTGCAATGAGACAGTCACCCAAATGCCTTTCTTGTTCTCTTTATGGAAATTAGGCATTTTAAAGGTTGGGGGGAAAAAAAAACCTCTCTAAGGAAATCTAAAATTTGGATCTAAACGAAGTTGATGGCGTTTCTCTAATTTAGATATAACCTCTGCTGTAACGCAAACTATCACTCTGGAAATCAGCCTCTCAGCCTTTTGAGTTTCCTTTCATTTCAGGATTCACAGCATTCCTCACAGCTGGCCTCAAAGAGGGTCCGTTTCTGATCTACTGTCTGCTGGTTAATACCCCTGTGCAAATTCGACTCTGCTTTCCAACTGGCGAAGGGAGACATCACTCAGGCTCGGGAGCAGGTTTCAAAACCCCATGTCAGTGAGATTGCTTTTTACACCGCGATCTTTCAGTCTACACTGGCAAAGCTTTTGCCTTCTACTCTGATAAAGAACAAAGAAAATTGGATAAATTTCTAAGTTGGAGAGAATAATCCTACAGGGCCTCTTCACAGCCAGGCCTTGCTCCTTTCATAAGCGAGATGAAGTGGGGAGCGCTCTTTCAACTCGCCTTTTGTTGAGCTGAACAGTACGATTGCAGGTAAGTCAGAAAGCAAGATGCAGGTTCCCCAAAGATCTGACTGTGCCTCAGACTCTCTTATAAATGGATTGTCTATTGATATCTCAGCTCCCAGCCCAGCTTTGACTATTCACGCAGACCCTAAAAACAACACACCTGCCCCAGACTTTAGGATAAAAGGGGGGAGAAGGGAGGAGAGGGGGGCAGACGAGTCAGCCACCCGAAGATGGTTTTGAGGAATGATTCTAAGATAATAATAGACCTTCTCAAACTGCTTAGCTGAATCTGGCTTCCTCAAATGGCACCTCACCTCTTTTCCTTACACAGATTGAGGTCTGGAAGTCATCTGCAGATTTACACATAGGGTTTCCTGGCACCCCTAGTTTGGAGCCCTGTGTTGCAAATATACCAGCTACAGCATTGAGTCCCTGAGTTCTAATGAACACAGGAATGACAGAAGTAGGTACACCCAGGTGATATCTATAAGTGGCCATATATTTGTCGTAATAAGAAACATTGTCATAGCTGGGTGTGGTGGTGCGTGCCTGCAATCCCAACACTCAGGACCCTGAGGCAAGAGTCTCTGCAAGTTCAAGCCCAGTTACATAATGAGTTCAAGACCATCCTGTGCTACATAGTGTGATCCTGTCTCAGGAAAACAAAAATAACACCAAAAACATTGTCATCGCTGCATTGTGTGTAAGAGCTTGCTTTAGACCATTGTCTCATTTTGCAAAGGGAAGTTCCTTCTTTCATCTCCTGGATAATGTTGGTGTTCAAATGATGTTTAGATAGGAAAGCCATGGGCTGCGTGCTCCGAGTAAATCACACTGGTAATGATTAAGGCCACAGACTCAGAAGCCAGAGCACCTCGGTTCATAATCCAGCCCCCTAAGGAAGCCAAGGAGACTGATTCGGGGGACAAGCGACCCAGGCTGGAAGACCTACTTTGCCTCTCACTAGCTGCATGGTATTGAGCAAGTCATTGCCCTGCCGGTTTGTGGCCTAGGTTAAGTTATAAGGCTATTGGTGCCTTATTGCTGCATCTATAAAAATATGAATAGTACAGTACCTATTGGGATGTTAAATGAAACTGCAAAATATTTATACTGATACCTGGCCCAGGGTAAAGGTTCCATACATTTTCGCTGTTGTGATTAAGGTTGTTGCTCTTTCTGATGAAGAAACAAAGCCAGGGGAGCCCCAGGCATCTTTCCGAGGTCACTCACCTATACAGGGTGGGCCACTTGCTCCTTGGGACTGCCTGCAGCCCCAGTGTGAGTGCGTGGAAGGACCAGGGAATATCAGGGTTGGAAAGGACCAAGGAGGTGAGGAAACTCTCACTGAGCAATGTTTTTTCTTTTTCTATGCGATATACCCCTGTGAAATTAAACTTTTGATCATGACTATAATAAAGATAAAATCTCAGAAGAAGCTGGAAATTTTGAAATCTGCTCTTCATAATCTCTTGGAATTCAGACCTCTAAATTAACCAATTTGTAGTTTGAAAATGTAAATAAAGTGGTCATGGTGTCACATGCCTGTAATTCCAGCTACTCGGAGGCTGAGGCAAGAGGACACCAAGGTCGATGCAACTTAGTGAGACCCTGTATCAAAATTTAAAAATAAATAAATAAGAAGGTCTGATGTTTTAGCTCAGTGGCAGAGCACTTGTCTACCACACAGGAGGCCCTGAGTTCTATCCCTAGTACTACAAAATAATTTCTTCACCTTCAAAAGTTAACAGAGATTCTGCCATTTCTCCTTTTGGGATTATGTCCTGTTTCTTAAAATGGTATCTAAATGTCCTTTCTTTTCAGAAATAGCAGTTATATAAATCACACCTTCAGTTTTTTTATTTTTTTCTTTTTCCTTAGTAAAATAAAATCTGACATTGTGTTGATCCTACCACTTAAACATTTTTCCTGGGTGTGGTGGCACACTGAGTAGCCCGTAATATCAGCTACTTGGGAGGGTAGAGCGGGAGGGTAGAGCAGGAGGATCACTAGTTGAAATATAGCCTTACCAACTTAGGGAGACCTTACTAAAAATATAATAATAACAATAATAATAATAATAATAACGACAACAACGATAACAAACTGGGGATGAAACTTATAGCTCCCTGGGTTCAATTCCCAGAACTGAAAAAACAGATTTTTTTTTCCTTAGATCTCAAAAGTTAAGATCCTGGATCTGCTCAAACCTTTGCCCTTCGGATGAAGAGACAGACTCTAGAAAGTGAGGTGGCCACTTGAGGACGCTCAGCCAGCAAGGGACAAAGCTGCGCCCTTATCACCACCTTCTGGCTCCTGGTTCAGCACCCCCTTACCCTTCCCTCGTGGCTTCAGTCTTCCTCAAGGGTTTGTCCTGTCTCAGAAGGTTTCTTTTCTTCCAAATAACAGGTCGTGACCAGAGGGTCCCTGGTTGGGCCCTGGAGGGTCACCCTCTTAGGGTCTCGCGAAGGCCTTCCGCTAGGACAAGACTCTGAGAGGAACCTGCGTGGGCACTGTGGTAATGAAGTTCCCCATGTGGCTCTGACGAACTCATCCTCCTCCCCTTGCCCCCCGATAGTGGATGGTGTGACATCACAGCACTGCCCAGGGCAGGCCTCCCCAACAAAGGAGCAGGCCTCCTACGGCACAGGGTCAAAGTCAAGAAAGGCCCCGGGTGACATTCTAAGTGAGAGCATCTTCCTTCCGCGGTGGCTGTGGAGCAATGGCACACGGCACCGTCCTGCCACTCTACGCGTCCCCCATGAACACTGGTGGTGATCACGTCACCACCGTCCCCGTGCTCCACGGCACCGTCCCCATGGCTCGGCGAGGCTTCGCGAGGCCAGGACTTGCCCGGGCTCACACAGCAGGTGTGGAGGAGCTGGGAAGCCCCCGTGTCATCCGAGGGGCTGGGACCACCGCTCCACCTGCTCAGGAAAGCAACTCCCCTTTCTGAGCCCCAGCAGCGACATGGGCATCCCGAGGAGCACGAGGCCCTGGCCCGAAGCTCCTTCCAAGAAAGCAAGAGAGTTTGGAGCGTGGGCTCTGGAGCCAGTCCTGCCTCAGTTTCTCCCTCCCTCATAGCCCAAACTAGAAATAGCACCTGTCCCTACCTCAGAACTGTAGCAAAGACGACAGCAACAGGAAGCAGTCAGCCGACATCGGCCACGGTGGCCACTTCCGTCTTTCCTGTCCTCGGTTTGCTCTGTTCTCGCTTTGACTCTGCCCCCCGAGGTACCCCCACTCAGCCACTCACTGAATTATGCCAGGGCTGTGTCTGCTTGGGCCTTTTGCCTTTGAACACACTGTTCTGTTTGCCTATAACTCTCTATACCTTCTCTCATCTCCTTTTATCCTTTGTTGAAACATTGCCGTTCCAATGAGAACTACCTTGATGCCCTACTTTTTTTATTATTTATTTTGAGGGTTTTTTTTAGAAACAGAGTCACTATATAGTTCAAACTAGCCTTGAACTCACCCCAGGATGACCTCAAACTCACAGGGATCTTCCTGCCTCAGCCTCCTGAGTGCTGGCATTAGAGATATGCACCACTGCGTTCAGTTAATGCCCTATTTTAAACTGCACATGTGCATGCATACACACACACACACACATTCCCACCATACCTCCCTGCTCCATTTGTCTCCATAGCAAGTATTGCCATATGGTATACTACATTTTCCCTAGCCATCCTGGTTTATCTCCTTCTAGGATAATTGAAGTTTCAGAGCATAGGAAAGTTTTTACTCTTTTGTTGACTGCTATATTCTCAGGGCCTGGCTTAGTGCCTGGAACATAGTAGTTGCTCAATAAATATTGCATAAATAAGTGAATAAATGATTCCAACCTTGATGACAGAGGCCAGGCAAGTCGTCGTTATTTGGTTCAGGGAGGATCCAGAAGGCCACAGGAGGGGCCAAGATTTAAACACAGGCATGGAGCAGGAGAAAGGTAGGTTGGTTTGCATTCCACAAGCCCCTCACCTCACTCTGTAGGGCGTGGGCTTTCTTGGCCCAGGTCATTCGCAGGTCCTCGGGCAGCGCCGTGAACTCATGGCACTGGGTCCGGTAGTCATGGTCGCTAGCCAGGGCCTGGGCCTTCCTGGCATGGACCAGGTGCACCATGTCCAAGGGCAGGTGGCACCGAGCCTGGCTGCTGGCTGCCTCCCTCTTGTACCGATGCTCGCTCTGCAGCTGGCCCACGCGCCGGCAGTGCTGCAGCCGGGGGTCGTCGTCCACACTGCGCACCCCGATGAGCCTCCCTCTCTCCTTCACAAAGTCGTGCCTGTAGAGAAACTGGGAGGGAGCAGGAGCAGCCGGTCAGGGGCCAGCAGGCGGCCTGCTCACATTCCCTCTGTGCCTTTCTGCTGCAGACCCCGGAAAAGTCACCTCTTCTCACATGAGGGGGCGATGGTTGTAAGACCACAACGGTGGGGCTGGTCAGAGAGCATACCTACCTCCCCGGCGGATGGATAATTAAAGCATCACTCCATTCTTCCTATCTAATTAAAACCAGATCCTCAGAACCAAAGTCGGGGTCCCATCCCACCCCACCCCCCCCTTACACATCCTGTGGCCAAAAGGAATTTATCAAAAAGAGTACAAGAGAAATTTGTGCTTTAGCCATTTGCACTTGGCAAAACATTAAACCCAAAAGACAGGATCCATGTATTTGAAGCCCACACTTTCTGTAATTTGTTTGTGGGAATGAGAAAGTCACCTTCAGGTCCCAAAGCTATGAATGTTATCAACAGAGTGGCTGAGACGCAGTGGGCAAATCCCAACACAGGCGAGGGCCGGTACAGAGAGCTGTGCCGAACTCTGCTCTAATGCCTGGCGAGTTCTAGCCCAGTCTTCTTTTCGTTTGGGGTGGAGCTTCAAATCAGGCTGCTGACACATTCTGGGGAGCTGAGGCCTAGATCTGACAATTTGCAATCAATCCGAAGCCCCTTCTGGCTAGAGACCTTTGCCGAATTTAGCTTGAGAGTAACAGAGCCTCTTTTCTCCCTCCCTCCGTCAAAGGATCTCGTTCATAACGAATATATTCTGCAGGTGACATCCTGTCTCACATGGTTATAGATTTGCTTTAATTCAAGAAAATCAGCCGTAGACACCGTTTTGCATGAAGTTAACAGATATTAGGCAAGACAGAAGGTCAGGGCATTCCACTCACATCACTGGCCATGTCTCCCGAGGCCCGCGCAGCCTGGAAGGGCATCGCGTCTATTGTCAGCTTGTAGCCTTGAGCGCGAAGATTACGCCAAGACTCCTGGTATTTTGCCTAAAGTGGGAACACATGTACGTCTTTTAAAAAAAATGCGCAAATCAGTGAACAAAGGCTCCCCCTTTCACTTGTGGTACAGTGTTCCAGGATCAATTTCTGACTAGCAAAAGCTTTCTATTTTGCAGAGAAAATCTCATTAGCACACACCCTGTGGTAGTCTCTGAGCACACATAGGCATGTCACATGTTTGGGAAAAGGTATGTGCATTTCACACGGGCATCTAGAACACACATTTTAAACAGCTTCTGTGAATGCCGGAAAGCTTGCCACTGGATCACAGACACAACAAGCACGGCTTTGGAGCATGCTTGAACTTCAGCAGGATGATGGGCTTACATCACTCAGATTGGCTGCGTTTGTTTTTGCTCGTGTGAACTCGGGCAGGTCCAGGGTCATGGTGTACTGGTGTCGCGCATCCTCTCCAGCTGCTCTATAGAGGCGCTGTGTCCCAAAGAAAAAGACAAGGAGGTCAGCACTGCACTTTCTGCAGTGCTCGGAGGCCCTCCTTTGCAACTGGGGAAGCAAGGTGATAAAAGGCCAAGCCAGCGGCATAGGTACACTGTCACCTCAGGGAAGACGCTTCTTTCAATAAAGACCTGCTCTATGACTCAAAAGGAGTCGGGCGGAAAAAGGCAGTGCAATTTGCTTTGCAAAATAGGCCAAGGAATGACAAGTACATTTAAGAATACTATTCACTGAGGTCCTTACATCACTGACCTTGTCCTTGAGAACACAGCACAAGACAGTGCTAGACCTGGAAAATGTAAGAGAATCTCTACCTAGCAGATGGGAGTTGCCCAGTCCTAACCTGCATCCTCTCCTAATGCACCAGAATCCTTTGTGTGAGCAGACTTATGCCGGGGCTGCCCTGGCTGTCCTGGTCCACCACCCATGATTAGAACTGCATCCGGGTTGCTTAATTCTCCAAGGCCAGAGGCCAGCCATCCTAAATGTCATCATTGCCCCACAGTACACAGTGAACAAAGGAGTTCAGAAAGGTTAAAGGAGGATTGAAAACTGCTAACATCAATGCTTCAGATCCTGCATTTCCACCTCTTTGGACTTCTTTTTCCACAGTTGCCACTTCTTACTTTCTGACCTGGGATGGATGTGGAAGTTAACAATATAAATAGCCAAGTCTTACCTGACTTCTAAAAGTTAGAGTCAGGAGAATCTTAAAAACTAAAGATGATTCACCGTTTATATCTATGCCCAGCTCACCTATTTCAAGCCTGTAACTCAGCAACTGCAAGAAGTAGAAGCAATAGGGCAGGAAAGATGACTTTCTGGAATGAGATTCTTTCTCCTACATCTCCCCTCTGCTGGTAAAGTGTGAATCAACTAGTAAGAAGAAGACATAGAGGATCACCCTGGCAACCTGACGTATACCATGCTGTAAACTGTCCTTCAACAACTACAAATCAGTCTTCCTTATAATGACCATCAGGGTGACAAGATAAGATTGGTCAGCTGATCTTTGCTTAGAGAGAATAAATGAATTGTGGACTATAACTTCTCAGACTTCAGTGTGCAAATGAATGATTTGAGGCTCTTGTTAAATGACTCTTTGTTTTCTATAGCACCAGGTTAGGGCCTGAGATTGGGCACAGCCAGCAGCTCCCAGGGGACACCAATGCAGTTGGTCCGTACCTGCACTAGGGGAGTGAGACTGGCCTTCTTGCTCTCTGGAAAATATATGGGCTCTGTGCAAGGGTGCCTTTCTCTTTCCACGCATATCCGATCCCCTCCTTCCAGCCCACAAACATTCATCTCGCAGTGTCTAAAAAGCTACCCGAAGATGCTTACCTCATTGGTAATCTGATTGCTGAACTTTGCGTGAAGGAGGTTGGGGGTGTCTGTCACAGTCGTGTACTTGAAGGAGCCCGGATGCTGACGGTATTTACTCTGAATTTGCACAGTGGGAGAAAGAAGATGGCTCTGTAAGGCGTAAACTCAGAGGAGAACCAGCTCTGAGAACTAGCTAGAGTCTCGCTTTGCGCAAGCTGCCAGACTAAGGCTCCAGAATGCAGTGGGTCACCTGCCCTGTGACTTCCACACTCACTGAGCAGCAGGAGCAGGGAGAAGGGTAGGAGGACGCCCACGAGATGCTCACCGGTGGGAGAGGGGGCGCTAGGCTTTCGCTATGGAGGTAAAGCACCTTGCAACCATTTCATATACGGTGGCCACAGAAGAGCAGTGCTTAGGTAAGTGTTTATCCTCACAAAAACAAATTGAAGGAGGGATGAGTATCTCCATTTGACTAATTAAGAAGCCAAGGCTCAGAGAAGGCAGGTCACAGGCCTGAGGTCACACAGCAAATGAGTGCTAGCCTGGAATTTCAGTCTCTATCTCCAAAGCTTATCTGCTTTGCATCGTACCACAGGGCCACTCTTCAAAGGTACACAAGAAAAGCACATTTTATAACAGAGGAGCAGACTTGCTATCCACAAAGCTGTGTTAAGAGGCCTCCACTAGGAATGGAGAATCCAGTGTGAAAAGAAGGCAGGCAAGAGAGTAGGTAGTGAGTTCCTGCTGCAACAGGCTTCAGCAGAAGAAAACAGACTGACCGTGACATCCTCACCACCCTGCGCCCCCCAGAGTGCCCGGTTACCTCACTGATGAGCTCAGATGCTTTCTTTCTCCCTTCAATCTCTAATGTGCCTGGGATAACACAGGCAACACCTCGCATAAAGTTCAGGTCCGAGCGGTACAAATTCTGTAAGTCACAACACAGAGAATCAGAGAAGTCAAACTCTCAGAACAAGGAAGCGAAGAGAAGCCAGAGGTCTCTTGTGGTAGCATCCAACAACATCATCATTAGAACTCAAGGCCAAGCCCCTCTCCCAGATTTACTCTACTCAGCAATCATGCAGATTCCTTAGTAAATGCTCATGGGAGGGGGCGGAAGAAAATAATTCTGCTGTCACTTGCCCCTGAGTAGCTGTTAGAGGGACGTGAGGCAGACTTTATTTTAATGTGCTCCATCAAAAAATAAACCCTGGAGTGGATTGTGGTTAGGAAGCCAGGGTCGTTGGGGCAAACGTGCAAACGTTTTAACAGGTCTCCTAAAACAAAACCCAGCAGCAGTGGGAGGCATCAATTAATCATAGGCTAAGACACAGCTGATAAACGAATCCAAAATAATCTGGCAAAGACCTGTCTGAATCTGCCTGGGTAGGGCAAGTGTGTGCACCTGTGTGATTGGGGATGACAGTTTAAAGAATCCCCAAAATCACTCCCTTCCGCCAGCAAGGCGCCCCCTGGGTGCGCAGCCTTCCAATTGCCATCACGGTGCGAGGCAGAGCCAGCAAGGCTACGCTGAAGTGACAAACGGCCCTGTGATGAGCCTGGCGGCTCCCTCCATCCTACAGCTGCTCTCGGGTTCCTGACAGTTGGTGTCACTCAGTAAACGCCATACACAGGCATAGGACTCCAAGAGGCAACAGACGCCAGATATGAGTGCCGCCCAGCTCCTAGGCACTGCCACAGCAGGAAAGAGGTGCACTGCAGTGTTCTGCTTCCCTCCACACGCCCGTTCCCTGCAAGTGTCATTGGGCGCAAACCTAGCAAGCTGGGGGCCGGGTGTACCAAGCAGGACTTGGCTGCCTGTTGGAAATGCGTGCTGCCCCTCGGTGGAAGTGAGCGAACTCTGTACTCCCAGCCCTCCTGGGTTTGCATGCTGCAGAGAGTGGAGCACGCACGTCAGAGGAGCCTAAAGACGCCATGAAAGGACCCAGGGAGGACCTTCGAGACCCTGAGTTCCCAGCCTTCCTTGACATTCTCCCCTCTCTGAAGTGGGTCACCAGGAGGGACAGATTCTGAGCAGTCCCTCCCAGCGCAGCCCAGACCTCCCAAGAAGCATGACCAGGAATGCAAGAGGCCCAGAGGAACACTCCATCTGCCCCGGGGTCCAGGAAAAACCACCGGCAAATGCTGAACCTGAAAAATCATGAACCTGGAAGGAATCTTCAGTTCAAACCCCGCACCCCCATTTCTCAGATGCAGCTATGTGACCTGGGGCAAGCGGTGCCCCTCTGTAATTTTTCTGTTCAATGCGGGTAAAGACTTTTGACACAGTTACTGCAAGGATTAAGTGAGATGATGTGTGACAACATAATGGTTTCGATTCAACAAAAATATTCAGTATGCGGTGGTTGCTCTTACGAAGTGAGTGTGATTATGCTTCAGAGTGGTCAGTTTGTGTTTCAAAAGAAACTGTGTGCTTAGGACTCCTGACTTCAGAGCCTCCACCAGCCCACAGAAGCTTGCAGATCGCTGCTTCCTGCGTGGTCAAACCTTTGCAAGGAGAAAGGTCCCAGTGAGAGGCCAGCCCCCTTTACCTCACTCTGCAACTTGTGAGCCTTCTTGGCACAGCGCAGCCTCAGGTCTTCCTCCAAGGATGTGTACTGGGGGAGCGGGTGTCTGTAGTCCTGGTCACTGGCCAGGGTCTGAGCCTTCTTGGCCTGCACCAGGGTTACCATGTCCAGCGGCAGATGGAAGAGTGCCTTTGAGCGTTCAAAGCCTTTCTTGTAATTCACCTAGAGGGGCAGGCAGACCAACAGCAGCCAGTTGAAAGCCGCTATCTACAATGGGGCCATCAGGGAGAACATCTGCAGTACAACTGTCCCAGGTCATCTCGGGGTGGGGGGGTAACCCTGGCAGAAACCACACTCCTTTCAGGCACCGGCCTCAAGCAGGGCTTGACACCAGGCCCTGATATTCATGACCCCAGCTCGTGGAGATCATTGATATGAGAGAGGAAGACCCACAGGTCC
This sequence comes from Dasyprocta punctata, assembly GCA_004363535.1. Taxonomy (NCBI): domain Eukaryota; kingdom Metazoa; phylum Chordata; class Mammalia; order Rodentia; family Dasyproctidae; genus Dasyprocta; species Dasyprocta punctata. The sequence continues at coordinate 35,592 of RJWM01011853.1, read as the reverse complement.
TCCAGTAGGAGAAAACACAGAGATTCAAGGTACAGATAGAATGCCCGGGGACGCTCTTGCTCAGTGCTTTAGATCTTCCCATTTTTCAGAAGATGCACAACAACCCTGCACTCCCTCTATTAGATCTTCCTCGCTGTCCACTTCAGTTCAGGATTAGACAGCCAATCCCCTTGCTAGCTTGAGGATGAACTCCCTCAAAATACTAGACAACTTCCTAGTCAAGCTGGGAGCCACGAGCAGAGAGGTGGTTGCTTGGAGAAGCAGCTCTGAATGAATGATGCTCCCTAAACTCAACGTGCATACTGAGAGAGGAGGGGAGAAACTCATTCATTCCATGTCACCACTTCACACACTCCTGGGAAAAGTCATTTAAAGTTTTGTGAAAATCCACTCAGAGCTTCCTTGGGATTCCAAGCTCCAGCCACTTGGCCCTAACCTCTCACTCCCACATCTGCCTGTCCTACCCTCACCCTTGCCTGGCACAAGGCTAAGAACAGTTCACATCCAACTTCATATTTATAGGTCAGCAACCCAGAACAGGAAGAGAAAAATATAGAAAAGGCAAAATCAAAGCAGAGAACAAAATGGCAGAGAACACATGAAGCTATGGAAAGAGAATGAGAGGAGGCGCTGTATCCATATCCTGGCCTTAGACAAGGAACTGAGCCACTCAGAGTTCAATCTCCTTCTTCACAAGGCAAGATGAATGAGAAGGTGGAATTCCTGGAGAAAGTTTGATGGTTACACAAGACATTGCATATGAAAGGACTGAGTCTTCTATGACATGTTGGATGTAAATTTCATCACTGACAATAGCCACCTCACATATGTACAAGGAGATTGCGTATATACACATGTGCCAGCAGACAGAGGGTCACAGTGGGCGGTCAGAGGGTGGTGGCAACTTGGGCACCTGCACTTGTGCAGGAAGCACAAATAAACAAAGCAAGAAGTTGAGAAGGAGGAGTGGCTACATGATCAGGAAAACACAAACCTCTTCTATATGGATCGTGAGTGAACCATGTTGATCAACTGTAGCCTTCAAGAGTTCAGTCCAGCTTCCTGTTAGAAGCTAAGAACTTTGATGCAAAATTTTTCATTATTAAATGTTTGTTGTTAACTCACTGCACAGACCAAACATAATACCTTTGCAGGTCAAATCCAGCCCTCAGGATCCCACTGTGTAACCACAGGTCTTAACCAAAGAATATAGCAAGGTGTAGTGGTGCATGCCCATAATCCCAACACTCTAGGAGGCTGAGGCAGGAGACCAGCAACTGAGAGAGACCCCATCTCAAAATAAAGAATGAAAATTGGGCTGAAGGCATCACTTAGTGTGAAAGCCCCAGGTTCAATTCCCAGTGCCAAAAACAAAACAAAACAAAAAAATGAAGAATTTCCAGCTCAGAAGGGAACTAAGGAGTCAACTCATCCAATCTCGTTTATGGAGGAAGACGTAAAACTGAACATCAGGTGGCCGTGCCTTGAGCACTGCCAGGTGCGGCCCCACGGCCCCCGCTGCATTTGCTCCCACTTACATCACTCTGCAGCGAGGTCGCGTGCACTGAATGTGCAAGGCTGAGATCATCTTCCAAGCTCCGGGAGCCAAGCATCTGTCCTTTCATTTTCTCAAATGCCTCTTTGTATTTGTACTAAAGGGAAAGAGAGCGGGAGAGAGTAACAGCTCGGGGACAAGGGACATGGAATGGAAGAGGTGGGTATTGGGCGAAAATGTTTTGTTCTTTTGACAGTAACTGGGTGAGTTAAAAGAAAACGCGAGGGAGTCGTCAAAAGGTCTATTCTTTCATATGCAAGACTCCCAATGACTAAAGGGCTCGGCTATGAAATGGCAGGATGTGTTAGCACTCGGGCGGCCCAGGCTGGAGGAAGGTGCAGGCATTGTTAACAGTCTCTTCACACAGACTGGCTTTATGGAAACTCTTGGCGGAAGGTGCGTTTCATCTGCCCAGGGTCCATGTTTACAGTCCAGCATTTGGCTTTGTACGCCAGGCCAGGGAATTTTTTGTTGTAAGATATGTTCTTTCTCAGTGGCCATTATCTGATTGCCCTAACACAGTCAGTGCGGAGAGGAGAGGCTATTATCCACAGGCAAAAGAAGGCAGGGGTGAGAGGCAAAAGGAGTGAAAACTGGATAGGATTGAACATTGTCACAGCACCAGATGCTCACATCACTTATGATATCTCCGGAAGCCTTTGCGGCCTGGAAGGGAATGGCATCCAACCTCAGCTTATATCCCCCATCTCGAAGCTTGCTCCAGGATTCTTTGTAACGGGTCTGGTGGGAGAAAATGCACAAGTGAGGACCCTCCTGTGACCTGGTGGCTTCCTGAACTCCAGTTTGCCAAAATGGGAATCTGGTTGGCTGTGGGATTCCCTCCCTGACCTTAACCCTGCAGTTGGATTTAGAGATCACTGTGGCTTAAAACCAATGAACAGAGGTGGCTCTGGCCTCACCCTCACCCTTGGAAGGTAAAGCCATAGAGGGGAAGACTCTGGAGTCAGACAGGGCCAGATGTCTCTGAGCAGCAAATTGATTCAAAGGAGGAGGCATAAGGCTACAGTTGCATAGCTCTTTACTGAAGATAAAGAAAAGCCAAATGCCTCTATCAAAGAATAGAAATAGTGGTAAGGGGTACTGACAGATTATTGAAGGGAGGAGCCAAACCCCCCAGGTCTCTCCTTAATGCCACCACTGGATATACTCAGCTTTACTGAGATCCCAAATTTCAGCTCCTCCAAAGGCCCTTTGTACTAAGGCAGATACTTATACTGGGGATCGAACTCACAACCTCGCATCTGCCAGACAGGCACTTAAGCCACTGAGTCAAACTCCCAGGCTATTTTTTTCAAGGCAGGGTCACACTATGTAGTTCAGGCCATCCTTGCTCATGCTGTAGCCTAAACCAACCTCGAACTCACAATGCTCCACCTACCTCAGCCTCCCAAGTGCTGGGAATAAAGGCGTGTGCCACCACGCCCGGCTAAGGCAGATGCTTTTGCCCTACTCATTCTTTCCAACAAACTTGAATCTTTTGCAAGTCCAGCTATATGATTTGCAGGGCCCACTGCAAATGAAAGCACAGGTCCCCTTGTTCAGAGTGATCATGCAGTACAAGATGGTGACAATGGAGCCCTGAACCAGTGCAGACTCATCTGAGCATGAGGCACAGTGCACGCAAACATCCTGACTTCCAGCCATGGAAACCCATCTGTATCCTTCTGGTCAACCTCACCTCACTGATGTTCATGGCATTCAGCTTGGCCAGCAGGACTTCAGGCAGGTCGGCAGTCTGTGTATAATGATGCTTTATGTTTTCTCCTTGTTCTTTGTACAACCTCTGTGGAGAGAGAGAGATTTTGATTGAACCCAAAGCCTCCCTCCTGCAGCCATCAGCCAAGTTACACTCTGGGAGACCAAGGAGCTTCAGCTGCCGCGTCCTCCTAGAGACATGACTGTCGGCATTCTGTTGCCACCCAGATCTCACAGCCAGCACGGTGACACGCATGTCATTCTCTCCCCAGTTCTACTTTCTAGCTCAGAACATGACAGGCTGAAACTTTTCCTTCCACGAACACTCCACCCTTAGTACACTGCTGAGATGAGTGTCAAGTGAAAAAATGAAGTCAAGTTATTGAGGTGTAATTGGATTATTAGCTCGAAGTTGTGAGGGAGGGTCTAGATGTGGGGAAATGGCTTTTTGCGGACAGGTCTTCACCATGCCCACCTTTTCCGTATCTCATGCATAACTTGCCCTAATAAATATCCCCTTATAAGTCTGGGGTTCTGTTCTTCACCCTTGAGTCTGATTTGGGCTTCTGATACCCTAGCAGTTTGCAGTGACACAAGGAGTTGGCATCGGCCACCAGAGAAAGTTTCTAAACAAGGCTTTTCTATCTCCGATCTTGTCAACCTTGTCCAAGTTTCTACGTATCACAGCAGTGCCCCCTAGAGTTGGTTAGGGTAAGGACAAAGCAGGGATTGTTTTCCTTCCAAGAAATTCTAGTTTGGCCATCACGTTTCTCAGAATTCAATTTGATTTTAATTTATAAGACACTATAAATTCCTAAACTCATTAGCTTGTGAATCATTCCATCTTTTATTCTGACAGGCACTTAGATGTTTCAAGTATCTGTAGAATAAGGCACAGCCATATTGCTGGGAAGCAAAGGAAGGAATTTTGAAGCTCCTGACCGCAAGGTTTGTAAATGTTGCTTGTGGTAAGTTGAATAGTTTTAAGATATTTAAAAGCCAGACCTGCCTTACGCAAAGATCCCTGGACTTCTCTCAGTAGAATCAGCCAAATTCATGTTTTAAAGTGAATTTTTATAGGACTTCATCATTCATTTAGTCTCTAGCAAACCGCATGTTGGGGGAGCAAAGGGCCAAATCTTGTTTTCCTATTACCAAGGGAATATGGGAAATGGCTCAGGAGTCATGCTAAGGTCGATAAATCAGACCCAAATTATTTTGAAAGTCTGGGAAAATCACAGGACAATTCCTGTCCTTGGGTCCCAAAGAGCCTGAAGCATAGCTTCAGTATCCTAATTAGTAAGAATTTCAACTAACATTCCAGTTCTAATGACACTTTCAAACAAAAGGAGAGGGGGGAAAGCCCTCATCATAGACAAGTCGGCAAGACATGCAAATGGGAAGGAAGGAGAGCATCATGGGGCAGTGGGGTGCGGAGCCCCACTTGGCATCCTGAAGTGCAGGAACGCCCCATTTGCATCCTAATGAGGAAGCACCCCCGTTAAGGGGAGCCCGCGCAAAGGACAGGGCGCTCCTTCATCCTCAGGACAACAGAAGGAGCAAGCCCGAGATCCCCTCGGCTTCAATCACTGCTGAAAGAAGAGACCACTCTTAGAGTCATAATGTATATATATTATCACTTACGTCCACTGCCTGGGTATAACTAATTCTGGCTTGGACCATCTCCGGAGTGTCTTTAATACTGGTAAACTTCAAAGCATCTGGATGCTGACGGTACTTCTTCTGTTGAGCAGGAAAAGATCAAAGCTGTGAATTTTGTGCTGCTCTTTCATGCCATTTGAAAGAGAAAATCATAGGTTGCTTGAGATTAGAGTGAATTTGTGAACATAATTATTATTCTGCTTCCTCTATCTTTATATCCTAGGTGCCTTCAGGTTAATATTTGTTTCAATTTAAGAATAACCTCATGTCAATTAACATTAAAGTATTTCTACCTGGTGGAAAGACAACATCTCAAAATTAGGTTATACCAGTAAAATACTGTAGGATACACACTTATGAAAGGATTCTTTTTTATAGGCTTCAAATACCACGGTACAGTTGTTTACCTATCTTAGTTTGGCTTTTCTAGGCAAGAAAGAGCATTCATAGTTACAGCTATCCATTGAAGTTTTCTATTTTCCTGCCACAAAAGGACTTGGCGGACATTATCACAGTCAAAAGCCCTGCATTTAACAATCAGAGAGTGCAGACTAGCCAATCACTTCAGAGCTGGGTTCAGTTAACATATGCATTAATTCTTTAAAATACAACAATAATAATAATATTAAAAAGGCCCTATTATTGAGAGTAGCCATTATACAGTTTAAAAAAATTCTGAAGCAAAAAAAATTACAAAAAACTTAAGCACTGGCAGAGACATAGGTGTTCAATTTTGAAGTGTTCTGAAAATCATGTTTAAAGTAATACTTTTTTCATTGAAGTACAATTCCAGGGATCTGAAATGGTTTTTTTTTTTAATAGGATCATGATGTTTATGCTTTCCCAAATTAAATACTTATTTATGAACATGCATTTTTTTTAACTTAGATATTTGTATACTATGCCAGGAGGTCTTAAATATAGCCAAATCTGGGCTGCTACATGTTTTTTGTAAATAAAATTTTCTCGAAACATAGCCCTGCTCACTAATTCACATATTGTCTGTGGTCATTTTGCAACTGATTGCAATAGAGACCATATAATTTGCAAGGCTGAAAATATTTACTATGATTTACCTTTAAACAAAAGACTTACTGATTTCTGCGTGTACACAGTTGTGCATTTATGGCTCTCTCCAAAGGTTAAAAAGCCCTATTTGACACTAACTTGGATGTATACCACCCTACAATGAGATCACTGGGAAAGGTTGCTGAAAAATGTCTTGTCTTACTGAAGTTAGAGGACTGGTTCGATGCAAGGGTATCAAAAAAGATAAGAAAATTGTTTGAGAAAGCTTGAAAAATGAGGTGACAAAGTAGAACCACTATGGGGTAAATGGTTTCCAAAAGATCTCTTGGCTGCCAGACTTAGACACCTACAGAAATTATGTTCAAATCTCAACTGTGCACACATTTCTTTTTATGAATGGCCCCAAGCATTGGGCCATTGGAAGCATTGGAAGCACGAATCCTCAAACCCAAGCAATTATTCCTCTAAGCATTTCTTGGTCTTTCTAAGAGGGTCTTTCTTCAATTTGGTAAAAAATTTAGGGAAATGCTGTCACCACTGAGGTCCGAGGGTCTTCTGAGCCCTGAGTGTTGACTAAGATGTCTAAAACTGACCTAACGGAGTGAAGCCACTGTCCAAATCAAGTCTGGGATATGTTGGCTAAATGGTACATTCCCCTAGTGGAAAATATCAATGCTGAATACGTGCGTTTGAAGAGCCAACCGAGTAGTCTTTCTGTTGTGACTATGAATTCAGTGAGAAAAATCTCCTCAAAACAAGGTCCTGGAAGCCTCAATGCCAAAGTTAAAGTTTCCATGGGCCATGTTGTTGCTAGCCTCCTCCCTAGCCAGCAAAGTCCAGGAAGACCCGACTACTCTTCAGCAGTTAAATGCTCACTGGCCCTCTGAGCAAGGGCCACCCAGGACGGACAGGAAGAGGGGCAGAACTGAGTAGTTTGGCAGTGTTCAGTTTCGGTGTGAACCTAAACCAAGGACAGTTCTCTGGGGTGCCTACTTCAGCGGCAGTTCTGCCCCCCAGAGGACAAATGCCAATGTCTGGGAACTTTTTAGTTGACGCAATTGGGCAGAGAGCTACTGGTATCCAGAGGCCAGGGATGCTGCTAAACATTCTCCAAGACCCAAGGCAGCCCCTGACAATAAAGAATTAGCAAATAATGCTAAGGCTGAAAATCCCCTGATACAGTCTTTAAAATTTCTGCTCAATGAAACTGTCCACAAATGGGAAGGAATGGCTCTCTTTTTATAAGCAGCAATGCCTTAGAGTCCAGCCATGAAGACCAGAATGAGTTTTAAAGACAGTAGAAGGGAGAAACCCACCCACAAAAGAGAAGCAACCATGTCACTGTGCTGGCTACCACGTAAATATTCAATAATTGTTTATATTGTGGCAGAAAGAGAGGAAGAAAATACGCGTAAAGCCACAGAAGGGCTTTCAGGGTGCAATAAATGTATCTTTTCATCATCTCTCTTGCGTTCCTTCATTAAAAAGGTAAGTTGGTGGGTAGCAATTGAGTTCCGTTTGATTGTCATTATTATTCATAATATCATTTGTCACCCACTTTGTTTTTGCCTGGGCTCTATGGGCCCCTACTGGTGTGTGTTTGGTATGTGGTTTCCCTCTAATTACCAGCCCTGGTCCAGGTTTTGAGGCCTTTCATGTGGCTTTGCCTTTTTCTTTGCCTTTTGAGTGGAAATTATTTTAATTTTATACAGAAACGCTGCACGCCTAATGCAGCCAGGCCTGTTACACGCTGTCAGGAAACCTCACCTCACTAATGAGTTCTCCTGCCTTCTTCGCCTGCTCCACATTTAATGACCCGGTGGCGACCCAGCCCGTGCCTTTCATCCATTTCACATCTGCCCTGTATTGGTTCTGACAAAGGAGAAAGAAAGAAGAAGAAGGAAAAAAAAAAAAAAGGCCGGCCATTGTTGGCGCACAGACATTTAAAGGGCTATTAACAGCTGCCAGTGTACCCGTGATGCCAGCTGAGTCAAATTAGATGCCACTTTTGTCTTATCCGTTTCTGCACAGTCACAGGTAGGGCTCCAAAATGCAAATTAATTTCCCCTTTAATTGGAGCCCTCCCTGTGGCGGGTGGTTCTAGACCCCACCCAGCCTTACTGCGGAGACGGCAGGAGGGGCTAGGTCAGGCCTAGCCCTCATTATGAAACCCCGTCTACCTTGGAAAGACACCCGTCCTCATTGTCTGAGTTACCAGTTTTCTTGTTTAAAGTTACATGCAGGGGAGAAGAAAATGAGGATTCCTAACAGTGCCCAGGTGGAAGCCAGCAGAGGGAATTTCACGAGACAGCGGAGGCTTCCTACGGTGGGGGGAGGAGATTTCTCATTTCTTTACTTAACTTTGAATGAGTAGTTTTAATGGAAAGCTATTTAAATGGACACTTCTCTAAAACTAGCATATTATCATCAGACTATCATGAAACAGCTATGCCAGGAAGAGATGCCTGTATGTACACAGACACGCATACACACACGCACACATGCATGCACATACATGCATGTTTTTACACGCTTGGATTTAACTGTCTGGCTGCAGGTGACCCGCCTTTTCCCCTCACCCACAGTCTTGTACAAGAGCCCACTGAGGACAGCAAGGAAACAGAGACCAGGAGTAGGGGGACAGGAGGAAGAAGTTTTTAAGGATGAGCAAGTTGCTTATTCCAAAAAATGGGGATCTATCAGCGGCGCTCTCTCACAGCTGACCGCGGCTGGGATTTTTATAAATGTAACCCCCTAGCAATAAAATGTAACATAGAAAACATACTATAGATAAGAATTCCAAGAAGGGAAAAGTAGCTCTATGATATTTTGTTTGTTAGTACAGAATTTAAAATGGGCATAGCTTGAATAACCACTTAGAAGCTAGTGTTGCCATTAGGGATCAAGAAACAGGCATCTCTTGACATAAACCATTGACTCGAAGTGCTTGGAGAAAGACTTGCGCCAGCTCTAGCACACACATGTACACACACATGTGCTCACACGTGAGCATATACACACTTAGCTTACATCACTCTGCAAGCTGTATGCCTTCTTGGCCCACTCCACCTTCATGTCAGTAGGCAAAGCTGTAAAGCGATGGGACACTGTTCTGTAGCCTATGTCTGTGGCTAAGTGCTGAGCCTTTCGGGCATGCACAAGGTGGATCATGTCCAGGGAGATGTGGCACTGGGACTTGGTGTCTTCGAAGCTCTTCTTGTATTCTAGTTCACTCTGCAGCTTGGACATTTGCAGCGAGTGGCTCATTTGCGAATCCCCCTGCACATCCTTCGCCCCAATGAGTTTTCCTCTGGACCGCTGATAATCTTCCTTGTATTTCACCTAAATAACCAGGAACAGAGGATCAGAGCGTGAGAATCTCCTGAAGCAGCTGCTAAGCTTCAAACCATAGGCTGGAGAGTTACAGTGAAACCATCTGACAGAATCCTATTAGAATTAGTTGGGGCCATTGATATATTTCCTTTCATCAATCAGCAAAATAAAATGATTGCCCATTAATTCTCTTTTCACCTTGACTGCACCAACTGAATGATCAGCTTGAGTAACAACCTTCTACTAATTTTCCAGCGAGATTCCATCTCTTCTCTATTTGTGATCACTCTTTCCCAGTTTCCTTTTAAGTGGCCTGCTGTTTTGCATGAAAGCCATGTTAATATCTTTTCAGATAATAATGAGACCCTTACAAATAAAAAACAGTAATGAAGTGAAAGAGACACAGAATATCTACAATATAATTACTGTTTAAGAAAGGAGTTCATAGGGTACCATGGAGTATGGGGAATAAAAGAAGCAGGATGCCCGGGGGTGGTTAAGGCAAGCAAGCAAACAAACAAAATGAAACACTAGGCCAAGAAAGAGTGAATGTGGAGATGCTATGAAAACTATGACATGCTGCCACTATGTGGCATTATTGTCAACATTCTTCTTAACGTGATCCATAGGAGACTTGGGCTCTACTCTCACCTCTGACAGCAGCAGTATCAGTATCTGCCACTGCACCCGTGATGAGGCAGGTGGGCAAACCTGGGCCACTCAAAGTACATTCATTCACAGGGTAGTTTGTAAAGTGTCACCAGCTAACGACACGGTAAGGAGCTGATGTCAGGATACAACTCCACCATATCACTAATCTAATATTAATCTTACGATTTTGTTGTTTCTATTTGTTTGGTTTTTTGTTTGTTTGTTTGTTTGTTTTGAAGCAAGACTTCCTCAGTGTAGGAAGCAGTTTGATTTACGTTATAGCCCAAACTCCTCATCTCCCATCAGACTCCTGACAGATTGCACTGGATGCTAAAACACTTCCTATATGTCAATTTATCTCCTTTCCTCATAACCATTTTGCAATTAGCAGGTTACTAGCAAGCTAAGTGAGACACTGAAATGTTAAATAAACAATTCTACTAGGTGACCAAGGCAGGATTTTATCCCATGTCTGACACCAGAGCCATGCTCTTAACTGTGAACAGGCCTTATCATCTTTGAAAGTCAATACGTATCTCTGAACATTAGTTTATCAGTAAAACAAGGACCTTGGATTATTATTCTTGCTACTAATAACAGTTACCACTTAGTGAAAATCAGTGTGTGGCAAGTAACCCACTAGGCACTGGCATGGCCATCTTGTTGCAATGTAATTGCTATCATCCTTATTTTGCAGATAAAAACCCCAAGGTTTAGGAAGATAAGGCATCTGCCCAGATGCTTAGAGATGCCCCTGGTCATAAAGCAGCAGGGTTCTGTGGTCTTTCTAACAAGTTGGGGACTGACTCACCTCGCTGGCCAGGTCCCTCTTGGCTTTGGCCGCCAAGAAGCTCAAGGAGTCAAGACGCAGCTCAAACCCTTTTGCCTTCTGGTTTTCCCAGCTGCTCTTGTACAGTTTCTAGAAGGATTTAGGAGGGAAGAGATTACCTCATTGAGATTTCCTCTAGACCCTATAGTGACCTTTCCAAGAGGGAAACCACGATTTTATTCCTCCCTAGAAACTAAGAACCCCAGATTCATGTAGCCTAAATACCACTGGCTTTAAGGTCTCTTGACACATAAGGATTCACTCAAAAGAAGCAGAAATTAAATTGAGGAAGCCTTGAAAAATACTAGGAGTCTTCAAGGAAGCCTCAAAGACTTGCTAAAGGGAGAACAGCACTGCCCCGTGCCGCGTCTGTCCGCAGTCCCCAGCAGCACAGCTCTAGCCGCACTCCTTGCTCCTGCTCCCACCCCATTTCCTCCGGTCCTCCTGGGCCTTTCCTTGTCCCTCTCATTTCCACTCCTGCTCCTACCTCCAGGCTGCAAGATTTTTCTTCTGGAAGGCACCCTTCCCTGTCTGTGTCTGGGTCTCCCTCCAGTTCTCCTCCCTATCTGTTCCCAGGTCAGGATCCCTAAGACCCGGATGCTGAGTGGGAAGAGCTAACTGCAGCCCCTCCTCGTATAGGGAGGAGAAGATGGGACTGTGGGTGCTTTCACACTGAATAGCTACCACGGACACACTCCTTCGGTGCTTCCGCATATTCACCTGACGAAGGCCTCTGCCCGCCCAGCCAGGAAGGGGTAGGGCTAGCCTCACTTTGCTAACAGGAGGACTGAAAGTCAAGAATTTGCCCAAGGACACATGCCTGGTAAGAGGTAGCACCAAAGATAAAACCCAGGCAACTTGGAGCCATGTCTGAGTTCTTACCCCCACTCTGCCAACGCTCAAACCTGCAGCCTGGAATAACTAGCCAGTCCGATTCCATCATCTATTCAGCAGCTCTGTCCTCCCCCAGCCCCTTTCTGGGAATGTTGTCCCCCTGCCTTAAAGCCCTGATAAGGAGCCAGATCTGTGGGGTGAGCTGGTTTTAGAGTGATCACTACCAGTGTGCCACGAGGGTTTGGTAACAAGTGGCTACAGACACACGGGAACAGAGCCCACAGCTGCCCGCTCCCCTTTATGGTACCTCACTGAGCTGAGCAGCATTGGCTCGGGCCTGCAGGAAGAAAGGCTCATCTTTACTGATGCCGTACTGGTGGAGAGAATGCTTGTGTCCTGCCTTGTAGGCCACCTGTTGGGAGAGAGGTGACCAGGTGAGCAGCAGAGGAAGGGCCGGGAATGGGAGGGCCATTGTAAGTAGCAACAGGGATGAAACTGGGGGACGTTAAGCCAAATGAGCCAGACACGGGAAGACAAATTCTATATGATCTTAGTCCTTTGTAGAATCCAGAAAAGTTGATCACATAGAAGTCAAAAGCAGAATAGAGGTCACGAGAGGCTGAATGGTGGGGAGGAGGGAAAACAGAAAGAGGGTAAGTAGTAGGGAACAAAATACAGCTGAGGAAAACGTATTCCAGTGCTGTGGAGCACAATAGGGCCCCTCTAGTCTGAAACGATCTATTGAACATTTCAAAATAACTAGAAAAAAAGAGCTTGAAGATTTCCAACACATAGAAACACTAATATTTGAAGCTATAGAAAGGCCAATTACCCTGATTTGGTCATTATACAATGTATACCTGGATCAAATTGTAATGCTATACCACACAAATAGCTAAAATTAAAAACAACTGTATACCCATACACACAGACACTAGGTGACAGAACACAGCAAAGTTTAATTAAGGTCAGGAGCCAACCTGAAAACCCCTCTAAGGTATCTGTTTTCACATCTTTTCCTTGAGATGTCCTTGACTTCCCCAAGCTATTGCCATCTACACCATCCATGGTCATGGTGTAAAAAATACCCCATCAGAGGGTTTCCAAGTGGAATAAATAAGACACACACTCTGCGTCCTGCATCTCAATAGTCAACCTTAGTGCTCTGGGAGGTATGGACACCAGGGAGAGAGCAGCGACCAAAAAGACAGCAAGGAACTCCTGACCCATAGAAAACTTAGCATGCTTTTTCTTTCTCTTTTCTGGTCTCTGAATCAGAGACCAGAAAACTGTGGCTTTCTGTTGACTCTGAGATATACTGAAAACATCCTTTTGGAAGGTATACCTAGACATTTAGGATAGCAAGCTAGGGAAGGCCACACAAGCTTATAGGAACATAGGAGCGTGCGCGCGTGTGTGTGTGTGTGAGAGAGAGACAGAGACAGAGAGAGAGCACTAACTAATCTGTAAATAATGTACATGGCACCTCATTGCTCTGCCTCCCATATTTGAGCTCAGATAAACATGACCTGTGCACAACTCCCAAGGAAATGTCATCTTTCTCCAAGATAATTATCTACTGGCTCCAAAATTATAGTCTTTGATGAGAAGAAAGCAAAAGAAGAAAGAAGGAATTAAGAAATACTAAAAGCAGAAAAGGAAATAAGGTCAGCCCTGAATCTACCTCTAGTAAGGTAGTGAGAAGTGGATGGGTAAGGCAGGAACGCCTGGTGTCCAGGTTCTAGAAACAACCAGGAAGCTGGCAGAAAGCTGGGTCCAGCCTATTTAAGGGGAAGGCTCTTTGGTTACTGGATCAGGCCTAAGCAGCACCTGCTATTGTCCTTGGAAGTCCCTAGGCTCATGACACAGCGGCTTAGTGGGAAGAGGGCAGCCCAGGACTCACCCCACTCTGCAGCTCCTGACTCTTTTTGGCGTGTTCCATCTGGGAGCTGTCAGCTACGCTGGTGAACTTCTGCTCGTCTGCTCTCTGCCGATAGCTTTTCTGTCCCCAAAGAAAAAACCCACATATCATTAGGATTGAACTGCCTCCTGGCACCATACAAATGTGAACATACACAAGCACATTTTCTGTGGCCCAAGTATGTCCTTGGAGGGAATGTTCTAGCTGTTCCTGCAACTTGAAAAGAACCACTCAGCCCCAAATCAACCTGCTCTGTGAGCTTGTTTTCATCGCTATTATTAAGCAGGAACATCAATTTTTCTTCTCATTGTACCCCACACTTCACTGTGTACAATATGGTATTTTCATTTTATAAATCTAGATCCAACATAGGAAAGTCAGGTGGCGAAAACTTGGATTTTACAAGGACAGACACTGAGGCTCAGATCTCCACTCCAGCTTCATGGCACTGAACACATCACTTAAACTCAAGGTCCTGAGCTTTCCCTTTTCAAACATACAGTAGACAATGGAAGCTGTTTTACTCTGGGGTGAATAGAGATACCCATGCCATACTTTCTATGCAAGCCAAGTCCTTGTCATATGTGCTTAGTTCTTTACCATCACTGCAGTCTATGGCAATACCAAGACTTCATCTAGGAAGCATCTGCTCTAAGGAAGGAGGACCAAGAGCCACAAATAGAAGGTCAGAGGTCAGGTAGAATTCACCCTCTCAGTTTCTCATTTTCCAGATCACTGAAGTCTTGATCTCACATTGTGTCCCTGACTCAGAAACACAAATTAGTTGGCAAATATTCAAATGTGCTAATTCTGTCCCCCCCATGGGGACTTCTTGCCTTTCCTGAAGATTAGTTTCTCTAGCTTTCCTGTTGGAGTTGCCAGAATGGACAGGCAGGTGGCTGCTGCTGATGACCTGCTGAAGCAACAGCATCATGTGATGGGGGGTCAGACATGAGCTCACAGCCTGGTGCCACCAAAACTCCCAGCGCCATCAACAAGAGTGTTAAAAACAGCAACCAAGCCCCAGTTGATGGTTGGAATATTGGAAACTTCAAATTCCCTCTCTTTAGGAAAAGAAAAGTGCTAAACAGAATACTCTAAAATGACTTCTATTTTCCTTCCTGGTTCCATTGTGCTGAATAGGAAAACTCTTTTGCCCCATTACTGAGGGAGCAAATCACACTGCTCTTCCATTGTTGGAAATTCCCAGTCATCCCAGACTCTGCATTGGTCAAATTATAAGTCCTTATGGAGGAGCCAAGAATCCATTTTGTCATATATAAAAAAAATGAAAGTGATAAACTCCCCCCAGCCCTGAAAGACCTTAAAAATTAATAAGCAGCACAAAAAATGGGACAGAAACTGACATTCCTGAGGCTGGAAGACAACTGCTCTGCCTCATGCTGCTCAGTGCCTTCCTATCTATCCAAGCCACAGACGGCTCTTCTGGCTCCATTTGGATTTCAGCAAATCTCGAAGAAGATTGGTAATAAGACTCCCAAAGAATTTTACTCTTCTATCTACTCTCTGTATTTATGTACTTATCCTAATTCTAAATGTGTCTTTGTCTGAGAGAAGGTTGAGTACAGTGTACATACAAGAACAAATTACTAAACATGTTTTGAGGACACAGTATTTCCTAGTGGACAAAAGTTAGGACACTTGACCACATATGCTGAGTTCAGACCCCTGAAGGGTGACTTACCTGAATGAATATTACTTTCCTCATATGTAAAATGGGACTATGAATACGATAACCACATACCTACTAACATAAGACCATTAAGACCTATAAATAGAAATGTGTATTAACACACTCCACATGGTCCATCAGCTACAGACCATTTACCAGTCCATAAATGGTGGCTACTTTATCACTACTATTACAATTTATAAGAGATACGCCAACTTAGCCTCCCTGGCCCTGAAACAAGAATCCCTTTTGAAGATTCCAAACAAAGTTCCTGGAATAGTCACACTTTCAAATGCAATGCCCTTCAAAAGTTCTCCTCTGTCTGCTGCCAACGCCAGTCTTCATAGTGCAAAGAGCTGAGAAGGCTTGGAGTCACAGAGACCATCTTCACCCTTCTCATTTTTGTGTGCAGAAAAAAGAGCCAGGAAGGTTAAGTGATTTGTCCAAAGTCTGCAGTGTGTTTAATGCACAGCATAAGAACACTCACCTCCAAATATTGCATTCTCTGTTTTAGAAGGAACAGCATATCCTCAACACAAGGAAAACACTATAGGTTGAGCATCCTTAACCCAAAATGCTTGAGAGCAAAAGTGCTTTGAATTTCAATTTTTTTTCAGATTTTATAATGTTTCCATATCCAAAATGAGATATAATGGGGATGAGACTCAAGCCCAAATACAAAATTCGTTTGTTTCAGATCTGCCTTATACATATAATCTTTAGGTAGCTTTTATACAATATTTTTATTAATTCTGTGCATGAAACAAAATTTCATGGTGTGGAATTTTCTACTTGTGGCACCAGGTTGGTGCTCAAAAGGTTTGGATCTTGGGGCATTTGGGATTTTAGAATTTTAGACTAAGGATACTCAATCTATATAATCTTTTTGTATCAGGGTATTCTTTGAATGTACATGATCCTCAAATTGCTGGACTTCTTAAAAATACCTCTGCAGTTATTTTCAAGCTGTTGCAGGTACAAAATGATGAAGTAAGTACTACCCTTTGAATCACATCCAAAATACAAGACAGGGGATGGGGTGCACAGGAAAAGGTCACTCTCTGTGACTTGAGGCCTGAGAACTCCTGGAGACCAGGAGCTTAAGCTCAAGTTACCTCGCTGACCAGCTGTCCAGCCTTCTTGGCCTGTTCCAAATTGAGACTCCCCTCTGTTAGCCACCCGACTCCCTTCATCCATGCCAGGTCAGCCTTGTACTGTAGCTGCAAGAGAAAGCCACCAAGAGCTCATCAGATACATGGATGCAAACAGGACAAAGTGAACAGAGAGTTAGGAAAACCTCAGTCATGCATTTGTCTTCCCAGAAGAACTTCTCTCTTCTCCTTTACAACCAGGTAGATCTCTACCTGTGAGGTAAGGCCAGTGGGCCCACCTGGTAATGAGACTAACATGATCTACCTTAGTGCTGACATACCAAAGCCTTACCAAGAAAAGCATTCCTCCTATTTTTTGACAAAGGACCTTCTCTTCCAACCTACTAAAATCACACGATTTACTTATCCTTTACATTTGCTTCTCCTTTGCTCATCACCATTACCAACACACCTTGGCTTTCACCATGTCTCTGAGCCCCAATTCTCCATCTTTAAGTCTTCATTGCCTGGACTCTACCTCCCCACCTCTCTTCCTTGGGCCTCCTATTTTTCCAGCAGCTCTTCTTAGTTCTCTGAGTTATGTAATAGACTCATGCACAGGTTCAAAATCACTCTGAGACTGTATCTTTTAATTGCAAGACCCATGGGAAGAACCAGCACTGAGTGAGTCTTACCTCGCTCTGAAGCCCATAAGCTTTCTTGGCCCACTGAGTCCTCAAATCTTCAGGCAGCACAGTATATTCATGCAGCTTCTTCCTATAGTCCAGGTCACTGGCAAGAGCTTGGGCCTTCTTAGCATGCCTGATATTTACCATGTCCATAGGCAGGTGGAAGTGGGTCTTGCTCTCTTCAAAGCCTTTCTTGTATTCAACCTTGCATGGATCAAAAACGAGGCTGATTAATTAGAGTCTGCTCTGGCTGGAGCGATGTGAAAATACAGGAAAGATACCAAGGCTTTTGGGAGGCAGAGGCATTCTGGGCAAAGTCACCATCTGTGATCAAAAAGTCTGACCCAGGTCCTATAAGGCAGAATGGCTGGGGAGCTATGGTTTCGTGTACCTCATCTCTGGGAAGTCTGTCTTTCACTGACCTGAACTCTCTTTACCTGGTTGCTCCAGGAGGAGATACCTTATCCATTGTTTCTGTAGAAGCTTTAAAAGGCCCTATAACAAAGTTTGGGCCGCAGAGTCAGGCAAGCCTGCATTCAAACTTGACCTTCTTTTTATCAACTGGGCAACCTCCAGAAGTTGTATCATTTCTCTTAGGGCTCATTTTCTCCAAGGGGAGGACTGGACTGGTTATTATGAGAATGGGTTATCATAAAGCAAGCCTCCTCTTATGCTCCATCTCTTGCCTTTCTACTATTCCCCACCACATTACAATGCAACATGATGGCCTCACCAGGTGCAGTTGCCCAATCTTGGACTCTCCAGCTCCCAGAACTATGTACCAAAATAAACTTTTTTTAAAATAAATTACCAGCCTCAGCCCTTCTGTTGTGGTAACAGAAAGTGGATTGGGACAGTCTCTCAGGAAAGCAAAGCTCCTTAACCTATAATGAACTACTCAGTCTTATAGCCCCAGTACCTCATAAAGAATTTTGTTCATAATATTTGCTTGTGAACATCTAAGGCATAAATAAATGTGGCCAAACACACTTGAACTTTGATCAGAAGATGTTGCCATCTTACAACCATATTCCCCATCTGCTTTAAAAGAAGTCTGCTTTGGCAAAATAAAAAAACCAATAATATCTTATACAAGTCAAGAAACAAAGAAGAATTTCAGGTAGAAAATAAAAAGGTAGTAGTTCCAGGTGAAGCAGGCCCAGAGAAAACTTTGACTGTCACATGACTGTAAGTAAAAGGCTGGAGATGGAAGGTAGAAAAAGTGTTTACCTCACTGCTCATTTTGGCCACCTGCAGGGAATGTAGAAGCTTCGAGTCAGTAGTTCCTACGACTTTGCCTTTTGTTTTTTCGTATTCTTCTTTGTATTTAATCTTGAGAGAAAGAAGAAAGTCTACTGTGAGTGAAGCAGCAACTTTGCCATCCGTGGGGCTTTGGTTTAACAAGTCCAAATAGGACAATTCTGAAAAAAACACCTCCCAGTCTTCTATGAGTACAGAAAAAGATCAAAGGATTGTGATGTTTACAATGTTACCAGTCATTTTTTTTTCAGCAGGACCACTGACATTTTATTGGAGCCATTCTTTATGCATTTCTGAGTTAATGAGCGAAAACCTACATTGCTAGCAAGCTCCCCGGAGGCTTTGGCGGCCAACAGAGACATGGCATCCAGCTTCATCTCAAATCCTTTCCCCTTTGTCTTCTCCCAGCCTTCTTTGTACTTAACCTGAAAAACAAAAACACAAGTGAACAATATTCCTGCCAAGAGCTGAAGAGGAATTTTCCTTAAAGCAAAGTTGATTTCATCGACTCTGTACAGCCCAGCATCTTGGTTGTTGCTCTCAACCTGGTAGTATTAATCAGGAACACAGCTCATTGGTCCTTAGCCATTGGACCACACCGGGCCATGGTACTGGGTCAGGACACAGAAAGGACCCATGTGCTCCTGCTAACTCTGTTATTTCCTAATCATGTGACTTTGGGTAGCTAAGTACCTCTTTGGGTCTTAGTTTGCCATTTACAAAAGGAATATCATATTATTGTGCTCAGGGTTACAGCAAGAGTAAATTGGATTTGGTCTATGACAACAAATTCTAAACTGGTAAGGTAAGGTGTTGATATTGTCAATACCTTACTGTTCGCTAGCCCTTTCCTAACGCTTTCAACTCAGTAATTGCAAATCTTCACATCAGGCCTGTAAAGCTTGGAGACATTAAAGAGTTCACCTAGGGTCAGGTTGGTTAAAAAAAAAAAAGTGGTTGCACCAACATGTGAACCCAGGGTTAGCTGATACCAAAGTCCTGGTCACCAACTGTGGCTCTCCAGTATCTCCTGGGGGTTATGATAACTCCATAACCTCTCATCTCATGTCACCTATCCTAGTGTAAAATTTGCTTTCAAAAAACATTAGATCTTCTTTATTCTTCTCTCTGACAGGTCCCATCCAGAATGAGAAGCCTAATCAAAGATCACTAGTGACTCCCAGAGACTCAGATGATTAAGATTGTTCTTCTGAAGACTTAAACTTCCTCCACGCAGTCAGTCTCCAGTTAGAAGTCACCAGGAGGATGATAATAATAATGGTGGTGACGGGTGTGTGTATGTTCACACACATGATACATACGTTCATATAATGAGAAACAAATTGCTAGGACCGATTCATCTTTAGTGAATTACAGTGTGCTGTGAGAAGCAAAACTCAAAATGACTACGCAATGATATCTCTGGAAAAGAACATTCCCTACCTGTTGGAACATCCTGGTATCTTCATTTTTGTACCTACCCACAAGCCCCCCTGCAGCCTTCCCCTGTGGACAGCTCACCTCACTAAAGAGCTCAGCGTTGGTCTTGGCCTTCACCATCTGAGGCACGTCCTGGGGCAGTGTGTAATTCAACTTGTTTTTCTCATAATCAGCACGGTAATTCACCTGTTAGATTTGAAATACATCTGCTATGTTTTTATAAGTGTAGGACAACTTTGGGGAGGATACCCTCTTTCCCCTGAGACCTATCATTGGGAAGGAATTTCAGCAAAGGACATTTTACAAGGAAGCTTGTAATTTGGGATACATTTTTAAATTAATATACTAAAGATGTCAAACAAAAAAATAAAATAAAACAGCTTAAAGCTGCCGTCAAATTTGTGACTTTGCAAAAGTTCCCCGTGACTATTTCACCCATGCCCATTACAAGTTTATTCTTGTAACCTAGAGAAGTGCAGAATATCTTCTATATGCAAGGTAGATAGTCAGTGAGAAATGATTAAATACACTGGGTAAAAGGTATCTTAAGTTGCATACACAGAAGTGCTGACCAGACATGTGGTTCCTGATGGAAAGATACAGCAGTATCTGAGGAATAATCTTGCCCAGAAATTAACACTGGATCTTGGGCACAGGTGGTATCAGTCTATTTTATTTTTGTTGTGATATATTAAATTATGTAAACATGTTTAACTTTTTATTACCTTTTAGAGATTTATACTGGAATATTTACAGATTAAGCTATGTAATGCCTGGACTTTCCTTCAAAAGAATAGGGGAGGGGGAAGTGGGTAGGCATATAACTGAAGCAAGGTGGGGCAGAAGTTGAAAATCGTTGAAGCTGGGTGACAGGAAGATGGCTATTCATTTGGTTATTCTCTCTGCTTTTGAATGTATTTGAAATTTTACATGGTGAAACATTTTAAATAAGGGTATCATCTTGAACTGCAATAAAACATGCCACCATTAACACAGTGCACTCTTTGGGGTAGACGTCCAGAGGCCTCACAAGCACCACAAGACCCCCACTTTGTGCTGGACAGACACAAGTCAACTTACGTGGCTCAGCTGCTGGGCATTGATTTTGGCTTGAACCATCTGCGGAGTGCTGGCCACACTGCTATACTTCAGCTTGTCGATGCTTTGCCGATAGTTGACCTGGGTACAAACAGGCACAGGAAAGGTAATGTGCTCTTACCTCTGTGATTTTCTTGGCACCCTTCCCCCACCCAACTGAGTGGAGAGTCTCCAATTACTAGAAAATGAACCAAAGGTCTCAACTAAATACCAAGAGGCACTCCAAGCCGAGAGGCCAAAAACCGGCGTGCTGAGGAATGAATGGCTGGGACAGGTAGCTCACAAAAAGATCTGGCCGGGGAACGTAGGAAAAGGTGCTTATCCTCAATATTATTCAGAGAAACACATATTAAAATCACAACAAGATATCTTCTCCCTACTACCACAGGAGAAAAAATTTAAACAGTGGACAATATCAAGTGCTGTCAAGGACACGGAGCTGTGGTAACTCCTATAACACTGCTGGCAGAAGGCAGAATGGTACAAACCAGAACAGCATCTTGGCACATACACCTACCCTATGTCCCAATAATTCTTTTCCTGGTTTAATTCCCAATAAAAATGTGCATAAGGCCACTTTATCAAAATTCAAGGTGTATATCCTTACTTAGTGTACTTTTCTATGTGTGTCTCATACTTCCCAAAAACGATATGCTTTTTTAAAGAAAAATGAAAAAACAGAAACTCCTCTCAGGGTCATGTGTGTGTCTTGTGATGGGGGCAAAAGTGCTCGAATGGCCCTTTACAGGGACAGTCCTAACATATCTGCGGCCTGTGCCCCAGAACTCACTTCCACCATGCATGAGTCCCCAAGCAAACGGCCATTGCCTAGACACTTGCATAGAAGATGTGAGTTCTGAAAAGGAGAAGGTGAATCTCCAGTACAGCCTTGACTGCCATAGGGCTAGCAAAATTTTTTCTTTGGAAAACACAAATTGCTTTTCAGAGTGAAGAACTATTAGTCATTTGCGTACAAGATTACATGCATCCAATAGTCTCGTTTTCCTCCAAACATACATAACCAAGATCTAATGCCGAGGGAAAAAGAACTGGAGCAGAGAAGTACAGGCTTAGATTTGCAGATCAAGGGAGAGTAAGCAATGAGGTGGGGGTGAGCTGCTGAGGGGGAGCCCTGTTACCTGTTCGGGAAGAAGGGGAGCCAGGATGAAAGAAAAGAGGTTGTGGGTTGTGGGTTGTAGATGGCCAATGACCCCTTTCACAACTTCATGCCTGGTTAGCCCAAAATTCAGGTGAAAGTCAAAGAAGTAAGTTCATCCTTTATCTTACTTACCCTTCTTTCCTTACCCCTGCCTGATTCCCTTTCATTCATCTACTTGTTCATTCACTCATTCCTCTGACAAACTGTCATGGGTGTCTGGGCAGAGGGACTGAACTCAAACCCAGCCCTGCCCCAGGTCATTGATCCCAGGACCCCAAACTGATGTGATACTTGAGGATACCTGAGTCTTTCCACCCACAAGTGCCAAGATAGGTCCTGGAGACTAAATCACCATCAAAGTCCACACACACAGATATTGGTCTCTGTTTCGTTGCACAAAGCCCGTAACCCCACCCAGCGTGCCACAGTGTGTGGCAGCTTCTGTAGGCCTGAGCTCTGCCCGAGAACTCCCCACCTGCTGCTGTATCTCATTGCCATCTCTCCTTGGATTCCACTCAGGCCTCTGGCCTGTGCCTCTAGCAGCCGGCTCGGCCCTTCACAGGGGTCCCAGTTGGCCAGTGATGCACTTTCCCACCATTTCCTAGATGTTTATATTACAGTAGCATATCTTCATCCTCCTATGTACCTTCTAATCCCTCCTCCTACTGCCTCTTCAGGATGCAGCACACCTTAGGGAGTCCACAGCCCAGAGATGACACATGTCCATAAAAACCAGCTCCCTAGCTGCGTGCAAGACTCAATGACTGGCCTTATCATCAGGGAAGTAGTAAGGAGTGGTGGGGAATGTGGCCAAAGACATTGATTTAACCCAGCTCCAGGGGCTGGTCATCATGCCTCAATGCAGAGTAGGGAATGGCCATATTTTTCAGTTATTCCAAAGAAATAAGTGAATCATACTATTGTAAAATCTTCCATTTGTTAAATGCAGGCAAATTAATTAATAATTTTAAAATTCAATGATGCAAGCAAACTAGACTTACAGGTCACTCTGGGTCCACTGGCTGCCAGTTTGTCTTTCCTGGGGCTTATATTCACTTCATTCTTGCCTGTCCCAACACCAGCTAATAATAACTGTGGTCAACACATGACCTTACTGTGTGCTGGTACTGTTCCAAGTGCTTCACACATATCAACTCATTTAATTCTCTCAACCAACCCATGGGTAGGTGCTAATACTATCCTTACCTTAAAATGTGGAAACTAAGGTATAGAGACCTAAAGTGACTTGCTGAAGGTCTCCCAGCTAGTGAGTGTCAGAGTCTGGATTCAAATCCCAGCAGTCTGACTCCAAAGGTAGCTCTTAATCTAAGCAGTAAAACCATGGATACCATTGCTAGTGTTCTTGGGAATACTACCTGGTATTTCCTAGATTACCCAAAACCAGGACTATTATTGTTTGGACAGGAAAATATACTCCAGGCACAAACAGACAACTTACAGATTAATCCTCACAAAAGGCCTAGGAAAACTAGTGTTCCTGACATGGGGGCTACAAAGAATTTGGTTGGATTTTGAGGAAAAGACAGCATCAAGTACTTTGTGCATTTTAGTTAATAACTCAAGGAGAAAAATTCTGTGTATCTTGAGTATATAGGAAAAACTAAGAAATATAAAGTCAGTTCAATGTCAACTATTAATGAGATTAGAGTACTGTGACTCCTTAATGCATTAATTCAGAGGGAAAAATTACCAACTCATAATAAGTCAATTAGAATTCAGAATTAGGCACATTAAAATGTCACAAAAACTATATTTTTAAAATAGCATTTTATTCCTGACAATTCTGCATTAAGTGTGTCACAGAGTGCAATTATTTTGCTCTGCAGGACATAATTAACAGTCTCCATAATTAATCACATCTTTTTAACATCACAAATTGTTGGCCATGGCTTCAGTCCACATTCTGAAGGAATTTTTTGCTAAAGACAGAGTCTCATTTTAATTCTATTACTGTTCATAAAACCCATCTAGAGAGGAAATGCTCTCTAATTAAAGGCTGTGCTTATTTAGTTTCACAGCAATTTCACCACCTTTAAGGCTACCAGATGGAGAGAACCCAAATTCCCTTGGGAATTAATTCCCCAAACTTTCTGAATAATAAATGCCTTTCATTGGCATGATAAATTCACACCAGAGCCATGAAGGGAAAGTAAAGGAGTCTAAGACATAGAGAGCAGCTACCACTAGGCCCAGCCCACTGCTGCCACACAAGAACTAGGGCCACTTTTCCCAAGTTTGTAGATTTTTCAAAAAAAAGTAAAAATAATTTTTTTATGCAAACTCACAACTTCCACGTGTTCACACAATTATTTTTAAGACAAATGATTGGATAAAACACTCCTGAGCCTGGAAGTGGCTCCTGTGCTGCCGATTGAGAATCTAACTCTAAACTCAACTAGTATTTCTAGTCCAGTCCAGTTTAATTATAGTGTCAGGCATCCCCAGATGGGCTCACTATATTTCAGGTCTACAGTTTGACCTAGAGTGTTTTAGATAAATATAATAACAGTCATGTTCATGAATGTGCAAAGTTGTAGGAATCTATTTCAGGTGTATGTGTGCATGTGTGTGCTATTTATTAGGTATCATTTCTAGAATTCTGCAAAAGGACACAGTCAAGTTTCAATATGTTCTCAATTGGCAAGTGTCCCAGGTGAAATGTGCAGCCCCCCCAAAAAAAGAAACTAGCTTTGGCAGTGGCTGAGTTAGACTGTGGATTTCATTAAGGTGAAATGAATAAGTCAACCAACAAAATTTCCTGGGAAAAGCAAAGAAAATTTAGGTTCTTATATTTCTCTATTTCCCATCCCCTGCTGTATTACATATTTGAAAAGCTCGTTTTCGTCCAGTAGACTATTATTCACCATTTATTATCTTTCTATGTCCTAGGCCCTTTGTAAGACCTAGATGAATCCTACAGCTCTTACACTGAGCAAAAGAGAGAGAAAAATAAGAAACAGGAGAACCCAAATCAATTACCATTGGTGGGGTGAGTTGTGGATTTGGAAGACAGTCACATTAAATAAATGCATGTAGAATTGTTACACCATTGACTGCAAATCACCTTCACTAAGAACTGTGACACCCACTCATTTCTAAACCACTTTAAGTACTTCCTACAATAAATGAGAACTTTTATCCTTTCCTTTGTATTTTTCTGTATTTAAAAAAATTTATAACAAACATGTAGTAAAACTCATGATTAGAAGCCAATAAATTTAATTAACTGTACTATTTTGTTTAGGGCAAGGCTAACTATAGATTCACTGCTATAATAATTAAGGGGCATATATAATTTCCAATGTGCTCCTGAGGAAAAAAATCAGCATTATCCCTTGCTCTCAATAGCCATCTGTCCATCTTATTTTATTTCCTTCAGTCTTTAATATACTATACTCCAAAGATTGTTGTTGTTTTTTTTTAAAAAAGGTCATCATTGCTAAAGAATAACTGTTACAAATGTGACCAGTAGACATAGCCCTCTAAATTCTAAGAGGAGAAACTGAACTTCAGGTTATTTTCAACACAAAAACTAGAGTCATCCCCACTTTATATTGAAAATCTGACTTTCCAACCATGCACAAATGGACTTCCTAAGGAAAAAAGAATTCCCCTTTTCTTGGTCCCTTCAATCTCCTATAAATTGAATCCTGTTTCTTTCCATCTAGCTGCTGAAGACACACTAGCTCCCTATACCCCACCACAGGAAGAAAGTGACAAGTAATAAAGCCAAAGAGCTACTGGAGGAGGACTTACATCTTTCAAAGGAACCAGTTTCATTGTTGTTTGGTAGGAAGGAGTAAGAGTGGCTGGGTAGTTGTAGTCCACAATGTCATGTTTATAATCAGCCTTGTAGGCTATCTGAAACCCAAAGGAAAGAATAAGGAAAGAGAAATCAGTCCACATTTTCTTTGAACTTGTTGAACGATCTTTAAGTATTGTTTTTAAAGCAGCCAGAAACAATTAATTTATTTTCACTACCCCCAAGGAAAATTATGTTCAAACTTTTGTCTTACATTAACTGGAATTCTTAATCCAAAATTAGTCAACTTCTATCTGTAGCATATTTATTTTATCTTTTATTTTTTACTTAAGGGACTTCTCGTCATGTTTATTGAAAAAGGAACACTTACACATGAATGTATAAAGAAAGTCCTTCTTGGCTAACCCCAAGAAAATAAATAAAAATCAGGAGTCTTCAGAGTATTTAAATTTTCTTCCTAAGGGTCAAATCTGACAGTTTCAAGCAGAGGAAATCTGACATTTGTATGTTTTAATAATAAAATCAGGTTCCCTTAAGTGTCCTTTAATTCTACTCCATGGTTTATAAGCTGGCATTTGCAAATCTGTGAAGTAGATTGACAAAGCCAAAGAGAGATCAATAGATTACCCACTAAAAGGAAAACAGGAACTTGGTCTGTTTTGTTATCTCACCACCTTGACCAGTGCCTGGCCACCAGAAGTCTTCAGTAAGTACAATGACTGAATAAAACTAATGGACAAACTCGCCAGCCAACTAACCAGCTGCAAGGAAATCACAAAAGCTTTTGAACCTGGGGAATTTCAAATATGAATCATGTTTATCCATATCTCTTTATCTCTCAGAAATTGGGAATGTTTATCATAATGGATCAATTATAATAAAGCTAAGTACTCTTCAAACCAGAGAAAGCCAAGATAAATTAAGATTTTGAAAATCTTAAGGAATTTTACAAATCCTTGGCTGCATTGATTAACATTTAGAAACTCTTACAGATCTGTCTTCACACAATAGAATAGAGATGCTTTTTAAAAAGGGAGGTTGAAGGGCTGGGAGTTTGGCTCAGTGGCTTAAGCGCCTGCCCTGGCAGGCGCGAGGTTGTGAGTTCAATCCCCAGTACCGCCAAAAAAAAAAAAAAAAAAAAAAAAAAAGGGAGGTTGAAAAAGAATTTACTGAAGTCCTCATACCCTCCTCCACTCCACCCTCTCAGACCTTTGCACAAAGCACTCACGTTGCTGGCCAGGCTGCCGACTTTCAGAGCGTGGAGGGTGCGCCTGTCCATGCCAACTCCTTCATAGTGACCTCTCATATGGTTCTGGTAGTTTTCTTTATATTTATTCTATGTAGAAACATAAAACTTTCAACAAAAACTTCCCAACTAGTTGAAGATAAAGCACCCATCTTAATGCACTAAATTCAAAATACTAATGATTAAGCTACTTAAGTAATCAGAGTCCTACTGAATAAACAAAGAGCAAATTATTGTCATTATTTTTGGTACCAGAAATCGAACTCACAACCTCACCCCTGCCAGGCAGGTGCTTATGCCACTGAGCTAAATCCCCCCCGAAAGTAAACTATTTTTAAAAACTTAAACTTCGAGCAAGCACAAATCAGGCAGACAAACACACAAGAACATGGTGTCCAATGGGCACTGACGGCACAGAACAGATTTGATGTTATGTTTATTTGTTTGTTTGTTTGTTTGTTTTTACATTTTCAGTTTTACAGTCACCAGATCTTTTCAGTGTGAAAATCCACCATGTAAATGTGGAGCTCTCCAACAGACAAGCACTGACAGAGTGGACATTGGCTGCAAAGGTCCAGGTCAGAGCCTGGCACGGATCACTGTGCACCCTCACCTCCACTCGTAACTAGCCTCTGGGCACACAGGATCGGTAGCCATAGATTCAATCAACCATGGATGAAAACTATTTAGAAAAAAAAATTGCATCTGTACTGATTCTTTTCTTGCCAGCATTTTTTAAACACAGTAGAGTAACTATTTACATAATAGTCATGTTGTATTAGGTATTCTAAGTAATCCAGAGATAATTTAAAGTATATGCAAGGATATATGAAGGTTATAAGCAAATACTATACTAGTCCTATATGAAGGACTTTAATATCTGAGGATTTTGATATTCACAGGGGGGTGGTAGAATCAATCCCCCACAGATACCAAAAGATGACAGTGTATGAAAAATAAAATGAGCACCGTCCAATTCTGTTTGTAAAAATTGATCACTACTGCAACAATTTGAAATAATGATGTTCATCCCAAATACTGCTTAAAATAAAGTGAAAGTCAAAATGTAATGATGAGAGATCACAAACAGGAAAATCTGGTGGCTTCTAATGAAGCTACATTAAAATCCCCTACCCTTGTGTTTCTATGCCATAGGAATATTTAAATATACTCCTATTACTATATATCATAGCCTTCCAAACTCTCCTGTGGTTGTAAATTCTACTGTTATATGTAACCAACCAGAAGTAAAAATTATGCAATCAGCCAGGTGTGCTGATGCACACCTGTAATCCCAGCACTCAGGAGGCCAAGGTAGGAGGATTGTTGCAAGTTTGAGACTAACCTATGCTACAAAGTGAACTCAAGGCCAGCCTGAACTGCATAGAGAGACCCTGTCTCAAAAAGACAAAAAAAAAAAAAAAAAAGCAATCTAGAATAGGTCCTTGATGTTCTCAAGCTACATCTTCAGACCTTCTCTGAGAGCGTCCAAATTCACAAATACCACTCTAGTATGTTTTGACTCATCTGGGAGATTGAGAAATAATGTATAGCTCCTGGGATGAACATGAGGGTTAGGTGAGATTACATATTAATCGAAAAGTATGAAGTCACACTGACAGTCCCCTCTGGGATGTCGCATGCTCAGCCAGGTTTCACTGTTAGCATCTTTCAAAAGGAGTACAAAAGGAGAGAAAGGACAGGCCCTGCCCTGAGGATGTAAAGTCAAGTACGGGAAAGGAAGAGGGCACAGCGAGGTATGACAGAATTTGACACTGTAAGGCCCAATCCCAGCAAGCAATCTTAGCCAAGACCCATAGGCACTTGTACCTAAGAGGCCGAGCTTTTCCAAGACACATGCATACATTCACATAGATTGTCTCTTAGGAGACCTACAAATTAAGCTCACAAAAAAGTGCCCAAATGCTAAGACATGGAGGACTCACATCACTGGTGAATTTCGAGATCTTGCTCACATTCCTGAATTGAGGCGTTTCACAGTAGTTGATACTGTGACCTTTACTACTTTCCAGATCCTTCTTATACTCTACCTTGAAAACCAAAACAGCAGGTGCACAGTGGAATCAAACCCGAAGTTATTCCTGAAAATGTCTCCAAGATTTAACTGGGACATTTTGAAAAACTTCCAAGACTTTAAAATACCAGGCATAGGATACTGTAAGTATATATTTTCCTTCATAAAATCAGAAAATGAACAATTGATTTCATTCTGAAAATTAAAAATATATGCTCTTTTTCAAGAACAAATACTGTAAGAACTCATACAACCCAAGGAAAAAAAAAACAGCTAAACTGTGTGCACACAAGGTCTTGAGTTCAATCTCAAGCACCACAAAACAGTTTTAATGGTAAAACTGTTTTTTAGATATTAAGTGGTGATTCTCAGGGGAAAATGTCTTGTGGGGATTAGGAGGTTATGTTCAAGACTTCAGTTTTCTGATCTGAGAGTTAGTTACATAGATAAGTCCACTATAGAGAGCCAATATATTTAACAATGTACACACATATCTCTGTGTATACTTCAATAAAATTTAATCAAAAACAGGTACTAAGTAAGAGTGTAATAAAAGAGACTACTCTGATGGAGGGGGTCTTTAATTTAAGTGGATTATTTAAACTCTCTTGGGTGCCTGGATGGAAAATGTGAGGCCATCATTCTTAAATAGACTCCAACTCATCCCAGGTAATTACAGAAGGCAGCTAAGGACAATTACCATTAGTGTCTTAATGAATAAATATAGGGCAAAAAGAAATTGAAGTTTCCCTTGTGACCTATTACCACAGGAAATACAGCTTCATTTGTTATCAGGTCTAATAAAACTATATGGTGGGGACATGCCTTTTAAAATATGCAAGATACGTTATAGTGCTCACAGTATGGTACAAAATTTTAAAATGTGAATCTGTATATACAGTCAGATTCTAACTCTATAGACATGTCACTATTTTCATGTATTCAGTTACATATATTCAGGCAAAGAAAGGCCAAAGAATGGACAGTAACATTTCTGCATGAGTAGATGAGTTCTGGTTCTGTCCCTAAAATTCTGTGAAATAGAACCAGACACTTTGTTTTTCCAGGTCTATGACAAAGTGACAATCTAATAAATGCGAAGGTCCCGTGTAGACAATATAGAAAATATTTTGGGCTCTGCTGGCCGTATGTCTCTATATCAAGTGTTCAACACCATCCCTGTAGCTTGAAGGTAATCACAGACAATATAAATATGATGAAGCTGTGCCTCAATAAAACTTTATTTACAAAAACAGGCTAAGCCTATGGTGTACAGCACTGGTGGCAAACACGTGGCATGTATGTTCCTTGTTTTTCTTTGAAGACAAAAGTTGTGAATGTATGGGTTGTTTTTTCTGAACTAAACCCTCGGTGTTTAGGTTTAATTGCGGTGTTGACACTTTGTGATAAATAAGTGCATTGTGTGTTGCATTTGTCTCTAAAAGGTTTGCCACCACCGCTCTGGAGCACCAGAATCATCTGGGACACTAGTTTAAATGCAAAGTTCAAGGCCATTCACTACTGCAGAATGTCTAATGAGGTTCAAGAAAGTGTCCTTCAGGGATTCAAAGCTGTCCAAAGTTAGAAGATCAGGAGTAAACTAACAATTTGGGGTAATGGACCTGCCTTTAGAAGTCAGAGAAGAAAAATAATTTAGGACATTTGCATCTGTGTTCTGAGATGCAGGTTATGTGTTATGTTTGATAGCTATTATTCTTCCTGTGGCCAGAGATTGCTGGCTCAAATGCCTTCAGAATCCAGAGAAGTAAGGAAAATGAGAAGAGTTGCCATGGACAGATACTAGAGGACAAAAGGGACAGAGGGAGCTAGTGGAGAATGGGAAGTGGTCCTAACTATTCCAAACAGTTTAAACATGGGCTTGGCCTAACAATGTGTATCCCCACAGTCTGGAAGGTAAGAGAGCTTCTCCAAACCAGGCGCGGTGGTGCACGCCTTTAATTCCAGCACTCAGGAGTCTGATGTAGGAGGAACATTGTGAGTTCGAGGCTGGCTTGGGCTACAACACAAGCTCAAAGCCGACCTGAACTACACAGTGCGACCCTGCCTCAAAAAACCAGCGCCGGGAGTTTGGCTCAGTGACTTAAGTGCCTGTCTGACAGGTGCAAGGTTGTGAGTTCAACCCCCAGCGCCGCGAAAAAAAAAAAAGAAAGAAAGAAAGAAAGAGCTTCCCCAAACTATGACTACAGAAGTCTGACATTTGAAATGCTCCTTCCAATCTTTGTTGTCCACCCTGCAATAATGACATATTGTTTGAAAGTTGGGTCATTCCAGACTCCTTCTGACAAGTAGAAACCTATTGCCTGACACTCTTTTTTTTTTTTTTGGGTATCGGGAATCGAATACCTTACACTTCTGAATATTTATAGTCTGGTAAGATCTGGGAAGAAAGGTTTAAGCAACCTGAGAAAGATTCAATTTGTTCGGTTCTGGGCTCTCCCATTAATTTCATTTTACCACACAACTATTCTTTGGAAATTGGTAACCATATATAGTATATGCCACACTCTCAACTGGCGTCTTTTATCATAGAAGCACCCCCATTTGCTCTCTAAGAGACAAAAGGAGTGACAGCTCATCAGTGTGAATACCCCACCACCACCATACGCACCTCACTCACAAGCTTGTTCACACTCTGAGCCTGTTTAAGAACCAGGTTGTCTTGGGCTGGAAGAGCATGGTAATGTGCCGCACCTTTCATCTTATGGAAGTCCTGTCTGTATTTTATCTGAAAGAAATACGTAAAAGGGGTCTAGCGTTGTTGTTACTGTGTTCTGTGAGATAAAGCTCCTCAAAATTGTCTGCGATTTAATGTCAACTTTGACTTAATAGAATTTTCACAAGGAAAAAAATCATGTAAACTTTTCTCTCTATTAAATCTATAAACTACTCAGTCTTTTTTGTAGTAAGAATGCACCAGCCCTTTTCACACTTCTTATACTCTAATTTAGCATGAAGAAATGTCTTAAAACAATCCCAGGCAAGAGCAATTCCAAGCCCATTCTGCCCTTGGTTTCAACATCATTTCTCCTATGGCTGGCTGAGGGAAAAGGTTGTAACATTCTTATGCTTTCAACTTCTCAGAGCAAAGGTGGTGCTGTTCTGTATAAATGGGTAATAACTGAACAGATGGACAAAGGTGCTGAAATGACTGCTATCTTCTGATTAGAGCTCAACTTCATGTTGCCATGCTAAGATCTGCAAAGAAAATTATACCTTATCAAGTTTAATTTCTCTATCTTTTGAGGACTGCCAGCTGGCTTATATTCTGTGAGCAAAATCATCTATCATTGGGTTACACCCAGTTTGATAATACTGTGGCTTACTTTAATCAACTCTTCCCCTAAAATGCTCAATTTCTGAATGGATTTTGGGTGCAGATTCTCTTAATCCCAGATTATCTGGTTGGACCATCATTGTACTTATTTCAATGGTTTCAAGTGAGTTGTGTTGTTTGTCCATACCAATCTCCTTGGAAACAGATTAATGTAACCAAATACTCTCAACATAATAAGGAGAGATCAGGAATTTGCATGAGAATTGAGGCAAGGCTAACATTCTACTTTGATTAAGCTCTAATAAATGTATCTGTGTGCAAATCTCAGTAAAAGCAGACTTTAAGTCTCATTTTCCTCTGCCTTCTCTGTGACTCTGTGCCCCGCCCCCCACAATGTGATACTTACATCACTAGCAAGTTCATTGGCCTTCTTGGCATTCTGATAAGCTGGAGTGATCATGGCTGGGAAGCTGCCCTTTCCCCTGGGCTCCTCACATTCCTCTAAGTAAACCTGCTGAGGCAATCAAAAACTTTGATCAGTAATGCTTATCTCTCCAAATGGGTGGGGAACAGCAATGACTGCCCACAGAGTCCATTCCCATAGAAGCCCATCCACATTGGGAATTCTAGTGATTGCCATAGGAACTATACTATATGGCAGCTAAGATGCTAGACCTTGAGTCAGGTCTCTTACTGGTGACAAATACATAGTACTAAATAAATGACAGCCATCATGATCATCATTATTTTCACCAGGTAAATCAAGATGCTCTACCAGTCACCCAGTCCTATATTGCTATGGAATATTCCTGTCTTAATTCATACTGGAGAAGTCTTTTGTTTTCTTAGTCTCAAATACTACCTTACTTAGTTTCAAGGACACATCTATACAGAGGGGTATTTTGACATCTCCATTATTATTCCTTCCACTCACACGTGCAACATAACCAGAAAACAAGTATTATAATATCTGTGTCATTTGGTGAGGGTGGGAAACTTTGAACTGCCATCAGATAACCTAAAGAGGGAGTTAATGTGTATTAAAGTATATTGAATATAATATCAGTCTTAATTTTTCCTTTCTCTTCTCCATACCATCCAATGACTTCCACAAAGGGAAACCTCTCCTGTGAAACCATTATTACCTAACCCGGGTAACCCTTTCCTGGCTGACAGAGTACTTCAGCACCTGCTCAGATGCACCCTTCTCTGAGAAGTTCCTAAATCCACTGTCACCCCAGACCAGTCTGCATCAGAATCTGTTGCTTCCCAGTTTGAGCTCTTGCTGCACTTTTCCCACAAAGCTCAAATAGCCCTAGCCCTTATTGTGCCCTGCTGGGTGAATGACTCCATCTCCCAGGGGCCTCCTCCAAGTGGTGGGCCTCCCCACACCAGCACCAGCTTGCACTCTAGCATACACATGTGCTTAAGTATAGCAGTTGAGTCAAATTAAAATGTCTAGCTTCCTTTTACTTAATAATAAAAACTGTTAAGCCTAGGTGCTCCTTTTCACTCGGCTGCCAGAATATTCTAAGCCAAATGTAGTAAGTTTTAAGTTTCTCAATTTCTTTGGCAATCTATTCTATGGTTTTTCACATTCTGCTCCATTGTTTTGTTCTTGTAATTTTATTTGTGCGTGTGTGTGTGTGTGTGCATGAGTGTGCATAAGTGTGTGAATCAAGACACCTAATCCTGTTGTTGGAGAGTTGATTGGTTACAAATAATACATTGATCACATGATATAGTCATTTTTATAAATCTAATTAGTCATTGTAAAGAAGAAAGAATTGCTTGGCACTGAGGGCCCTACAGATATTTATAGTTTATCTGCTGCCTGCTTCTCTCTCACTCCCTCCTACTCATACCCTGGCAAAGTCCCACAGTGAAATACCACCCTGGGCAGTGTCCTTCCAACAGCTGCTAACGGTGCCATTAAACGACACCTACTTTGATTCTTGCAGTTGTTGTTATCAAGCCTAGAAACTTCAAAGTGTACTAATAATCAAGAATCAACTATGATACTATGAAGTTGCAGTTCATCTATGTATGTGGGCATCTAAATTCACAGATGAATTTATGTAGGTGTTATAACTAGTGGCAGATAGGATGGTGCAGTAAGGGACAAAATATTTTTTTACAAATATAAAAGCCAGATTTTTTTAAAATAAAATGGATTTCTAAGAGTTGTCTTTGACTTTCTAAATAATATATTTAAGACATAAAACCAGTAAAAATATATTTTCATAAAGCAGTGAGAGATCATTTAATTAACATGTAATTTGATGGACTAGCCTTTTAAACTCAAAACCAAGTATTTTTGCTCAGGTAGACATTTGCAAAAGGGTCACAGCCCATCTTCCTTCACACCCATCCTAAGACTCACATGAGTATATGTCCATGAATGGCAACTAGTTTTTCTAAAGACAGAAATTAATTTTTCATGGCTTCCTTTTAAAGGTCATGCATGTCATGTAGTGCAAATAATTCATACTATGCCAAACTTTAAAAAATCACTTAAAATCATTGAAAGTATCATTCCAGCACAAATTCTTCTTCCAATATTCTTTACTTGCAACCTCAAAACTGTATTTCCTTTCTGTCCTACAACACCTGGCCAGAAAATACAGAGGGAAGTACAAATAAAAATTAGCTTGTATCTGTCATCTCAACCTTTCTACTCCATGACAAGATATAGTTCACCTGGAAAATAAAATTAGGATAAAGATTTGCTTTCTTTGTTATACTGCTTTATCTAGTAACCTAGATAAGAAATTTGCCTCCTAAGAAAATGAGCCCTATTACTCAGTGAAATAGTCAATGTTTTTCAAGACATGTATTTTGATCCCTTTCATATAGCAGCAATGGGCTAAACATGGCCAGTTTTTGTCCTTGGGAGTGTTTTTCAATGAGAACACAAGAATGCCTTATTCTTTTTTTTTTTTTTTCTTGGTGGCATCAGGGATTGAACTCACAACCTTGTGCCTGCCAGACCAGTGCTTAAGCCACTGAGCCAAACTCCCAGCCCCAGAATGCCTTATTCTTAAAATTTGTTTTCTTAAGTAGATCAAGTTGAATCCTGTATAATTTTATTCGCTATTTTCTGGCCTAGCAAATCCACCCTTCATAAATAGAACAAAGATAAAGTCCTGATGAGAAGTCACAACTAGTAAAGGCCAAACTGAGAATTGGCCGTAGAAAAGGCCAGCCTCCCAGGAAGTTACTTGGTAACATACCCGGCCATACTGGTCTGCACATTCGTTTGTCAACACACC
>RJWM01011852.1:0-58273 GCA_004363535.1 Dasyprocta punctata | reverse complement strand
CTCCATTGTATAAAAATACCACATCTTTTTATCCATTTCCTGATTGAAGGGCACTTGGGTTGTTTCCAAGATCTGGCTATTACAAATTGGGCTGCTATAAATAAACATAGGTGCACAGATATCACTGTGGTATGATGTTTTCAATTCTTCTGGGAAAATGCCCAGAAGTGGGATAGCTGGGTTGAATGGGATCTCTAATTCTAGCTTGTTGAGGAATCTCCACACTGACTTCCATAGTGACTGCACCAGTCTACACTCCCACCAACAGTGGAGAAGAGTTCATTTTTCCCCACAACCCCTCCAGCATTTGCTGTTGGTTGATTTTTTAATCTTGGCCATTCTTTCTGGAGTGAGATGGAATCTCAGTGTTGTTTTAATTTGCATTTCCCGAATGACCATTGATGTTGAACATTTTTTCATATATTTATTTGCCATTTGGATTTCTTTCTCTGAGAAGTGTGTATTCATCTCAGATGCCCATTTTTGGATTGGGTCCTTGAATTTTTGGGGCCTGATTTTTTTAAATTCTTTATATGTTTTAGATAGAAGTCCTTTGTCTGATGGACAATTGGCTAAGATATTTTCCCAGTTTGTGGGTTTTCTTTTCACTCTGTTGGAGATTTCCTTTGACATGCAAAAAATTTTTAGTAGGATGAGATCCCACATGTTGATTCTGGGAAGTGCTTCCCGTGCTATCTGATTTTTGTTCATGAACTCTCTGCCTACTCCTGTGTCATCGAGATTTTTACCTACTCTGTCTTCTAGTAGGTTTAGTGTCTCTGTTTTTATATTCAGATCTTTGATCCATTTTGACTTTATTTTAGTGCATGGTGATAGGCATGGATCTAGTTTTAGTTTACGGCATATAGAGAGACAGTTTCTCCAGCACCATTTGTTAAAGAGGCTATCTTTCTTCCAATGTACATATATGGCCCCTTTGTCAAAGATGAGGTGGCTGAGTGTGTTTGTAGTTGTGGCTGTATCTTCTAATCTATTCCATTGATCTTCAGGTCTGTTTTGATTCCAGTACCATGCTGATTTTATCACAGTAGCTTTGTAGTATAGTTTCAAGTCAGGGATTGTGATACCTCCTGCCTTCCTTTTGTTGCCCAGAATTGCCTTTGCTATTCTAGGTCTTTTCTGGTTCCAGATGAATTTCAGGAATGCTTTCTCTAGCTCTGTGAGGTAGGCAGGTGGTATTTTGATTGGGATTGCATTGAATCTATATCATATTAAATATTTTCATCTGGACTGAGGTATTATGACATAATAAGTCTACAACTTTCCAACATAGCATAAATACATTATAAAATTTAGTAAATAATTATAAAATTTTGTAAGTAAAATTTTCTTAGAAATGTTACCACATAGAATTTATTGGTTGTTGGAGGAAATATTGGAATTTTATTATCTACTCAAAGAATTGGTTAAACTGTTCTTTCTTATCATGCCTGAAGATTTTATTTTTTAAATTTTTAAAATTATTTTTATTTTGAACAAATGGAAAGTAAGAAACCAAGGCAAAACAATTTCACAATCAGCCAATAAGAGAGTAACAATCATCAGCACATTGCATATTATTATATTCACAGAAATTATTTAGGATAAAAAATATAGACATGAAACATTATCCAACAAATTATTAGTGCAAAACTTTTGCCTCAGTGAAGCAAGAGAAACCTGCTATATGACTATCTTTTTTATTACGATTACTCTATTGTTTTCAAATAAGCATTTCACATTAAAAATGAAATCTGAAGATGACCCTGAGGAAACTATTTTTCACTCAAAATTCTTTTTAACTGTCTTAACTAATTTTTTTATATACATAGATTTTGTTTCAGTTCATCACACCAGTGCAACAATGTGACGGTTACATATGTGAGACTTATTTAGTTCACTGAGAAGTATATTTTCAGTGCTCATCCATTTAAGAGTGAAATGTCCAGTTTATCGTTCTTTATAACTAAAGTAGTATTCCATTATATAGAAATACTACATCTTTTTTATCCATTCCTCAGTTGAGGGACATTTAGGTTGTTTCTAAGATCTAGCTATTCTGAACTGGGCAGCTATGAACATAGGTGCACATATATTGCTGTGGTAGGATGTTTTTAGTTCTTTCGGGAAGATACCCAGAAGGGGAATAGCTGGGTCAAATGGGACCTCCAATCCTAGCTTTTTGAGGAATCACCACACTGACTTCCACAGTGTTTACACCAGCCTGCATTCCCACCAACAATCATTTTTGCCCACAGCCCCTCCAGCATTTGTTATTGGTTGACTTCTTAATACTAGCCATTCTTTCTGGGGTGAGGTGAAATCTCAGTGTTA
The DNA here is from genome assembly GCA_004363535.1 of Dasyprocta punctata. Lineage (NCBI taxonomy): Eukaryota > Metazoa > Chordata > Mammalia > Rodentia > Dasyproctidae > Dasyprocta > Dasyprocta punctata. Next base: position 55,939 of record RJWM01011852.1, on the reverse strand, counting down.
CTTTCATTTGCATCTCTCAAATGGCCAGTGCTACTGAACATTTTTTTTACATATTTATTAGCTGTTTGTACTTCTTCATCTGAGAAGTGTGTGTTCATCTCAGATGGCCATTTTTGGATTGGGTCTTTAAATCTTGGAGGGCTGATTTTTAAAATTTTTTGTATGTTTTCGATATTAATCCTTTATCTGAGGGATAGCTGGCAAACATTTTCTCCCGGATTGTGGGTAGCCTGTTCACACTGTTGGCGATTTCTCTTGCTGTGCAAGAGCTTTATGCCTGAAGATTTTAGATTTTGAATCATGTCTGATTAGTTAGTTGTTAGTCTTTCTCTTTAACATGGAAAGTGGGCAGTTTTGGAAGGGAAACTGGGAATTACCCTCAGCTTCTTACTGTGCACTCTAAGACGGCATTGCATGTTTTTTCTCACACTTGTTTTCCTAACTTTGTAGATCACGTTCAACTGTTGTCTGTTCTCATTTCACCTTTTCTCTGAGTTCTCTTATCTCTGCTTTATGCTCTTGACTTTTAGAGTTTAAATGTTAGTTTTTCTTCACTCAGAATTATTTGGTTTCTAATTTTAATATTTTCTTTGGTACATTTTTCTGGTGTTTTATTTTTAAATTACTCAGTTATAATTAACATCTAATAAAATGTACTAGTTCTTAATGTGTCTTGAAATTTTATCCACTCTCTCAATGTTGTAACATCAAACAAGAAACATTTCTATCCCCCAAAATTTCCTCATAAGCCTTCCAATCATTTCTCCAACACCTTCACCAAGTTACTACTTTCTAATTTCTATCATTACAGATTTTTTGAACTTTATTCAGCTAGAAGCATAAATATACTTTCAAGTGTACTTTTGGTTTAATTAATGTATGTATCAGATTTTTTCACTTTATTTTGAAAATTTCAGAATCATAAGTTGCAAAAATAAAGTAAAAAATAACTACATATTAGCATCATACAAAATCATAATAAAGTTATCAAAACTAGATGCTATTAGTACTAAAAACAGTATTAGTAACTATTACATAATCTACTATTAGTAACTATAAAATAATTGACAGACCTCCAAATTTTGCTAGCTGTCCTAAGAACATCTTTTTCTGGTTAGTGTACATTTTAAAAATTACCCAATAGCATTCGGTTGTTTTTCCAATTTCCTGTTGGACCACAGGATTTTCAGTTTTTAGCAATTACAATTAAGTTGCAACAAACATTCCCATTCATGTCCTTTTGGGCAGTATTCCCAAGCTTTTTGGCACCAGATATCAAGCTTCATGAAAGATAATTTTTCTATAGATTGGAGAAAAGGGATGGTTTCAGGATGTTTCAAATAAATTAAATTTATTGTGAACTTTATTTCCATTATTACATTGTAATATATAAAGAAATAATTATATGACTCTCCATAATACAGAATCAGTGGGAATTTTGAGCTTGTTTTCCTACAACTAGATGCTCTTATCTGGGGGTAATGGGAGATGGTGACACCTAAAACATTTTACTTATGTTTAGTCCACTCACTAATCTCATTTTGGTTACTGTCACTGCAGAAAACCATGCTTCACAAAGACATGATGTTGGAAATGCTTTTCAGTGCTTTTGTGGCTATCTCAAAATATTCTACTTTGATTGTAATTCAGATCACATGGAAAATTGAAGTTGTTTCAGACATACTTTTAAGGTCATCGTTTGAAGTCTCAAGTAGTCGATCCTCTTCTAGCAAGAATAAAATCAATTTACCTGGCTTATTCACAAATGGGTCACAGATCCATTTCTTCCCAGATTTGCAGTTGGGTAATAGTGCTTATACTTTATTGAAAGTCTTATGCCATTTGTGTTGACCCCTACTTTTTTGTTTACACCTATCCCTCTTAAGTTGTTTCTCTTAGCATCATCTTACAGCTGTTGAATTGGTGTTTCCTGGTTCCTTGTTATTTTTAAGAGATTTTTTCTTTCATGAACATAAGCTTTCATGCTGTCTTCAAGGTCTGAGAGTCTATCTTTAGCTTCATTCAAGAGGTTTCTCCAGCTTTCAATGGAATTTTTAATTTCCTGAATATCCCTTTGAATCTGTTTTATGCATCCTAATTCCATCTTATATTGTTCATTCAAAGTTTTCATCATTTCCTTATGTTTCTCTATTGTTTAATCTAAATCTTCTTTTGTTACACACAACATTTCTTTCATTTCATTTTTTACCTGAGAGATTATTTCTGATCTGATTTCCTCTATAGCTTCATGGAGTTTTTCTTTACTTCAGTTGCTATCGTTTCAGAAATTTCAGTTGTGACATTTCCAGTGTCTTTCATTTCATTCTTGGATTTGTCCTTGGTGGGTTGGAGGACTGAGACTGTATGTTGCTCTTTTGTTTTGTCATTTTCCTCTGGGACCTGTGTGGCTGGCCAGGCAACTTCCTGATGGATTGCACTGGAATGCTGTACTGGGTAGGGCTTCAATCCTCCAATATCCCTGTGGCTAGCCAGGGTGCACCCCCAAACTATGGTGCCACAGCCTCGAGCTCTGTGGCCTTTGATGCTGGCCATGTGTTCCCCTGATGTGCTATGCTGGGTTGCTCTGGGACACTGGGCTGGGCAGATCTTGGATACCCCCTGCAGCTGTCAGGGGCACAGCCCTGGAGTGTGTTGCCAGGGCCTAGTACCTGGCTGAGTGAAGTTCACAGCCTCTACATCCCAGGTGGCTAGCAGGGATGCACCCCTGTGGTGTGGTACTGGGGCCTTGCACCTGGCTGGGTGGAATTCAGAGTCTCCATGTCCCAGGTAGCTAGTAGTGACTCACTCACAGTGTATCACCAGGGCCTGGCACCTGGCTGGGTGGAATTCAGAACCTCCAGGACCCAGGCAGTGAGGGGGATCATGCCTCCGGAGTATAGCACTGCTGGGACCTTGCATCTGCCTGGGAGGAATTCAGAGCCTCTGGAGCACGGGGCTAGCCAGAGCACACTTTTGGTGTATGGTGCCAGAGCCTTGCTCCTGGCTGGGCAGAGTTTGGAACCACTGGGACCTGCTGCTTGCCTAGCTGGGCCACATCCCTGAACTATGGAGCTGGGGCCTCATGCTCTGATAGGCAGAGCTCAAATTCTCTAAGACCTGTTGACTATGGTGGTTGCTCCCTGATGAGTGGCTCTGTGGCTCTGGATGGGGCTGAGCTTGTACCTCTGTGACCTGTGCGGCTGGCCGTGTGTTTCCTTGATGGATTGCGCTGGGGTGCTGGGCTGGACAGAGATCGAATCATCTATGCAGGTAGCAAGGATGCACTCCCAGCGTGTGGTGCTGGGGTCTTATGCCTGAAGGGGTGGAGTTCAGAACCTCTAGGACCCAGCTGGCTAGTTGGAGCATACCCCAGAGTGTTGAGAGACATTTGTTGAGTAGCCATCATTTCTATGTGGATGATGTAGTATGTAGATTCATATTTAGAAACAATTTCTTCGACCTGAGTAGTAAAACCAGAAAGCTATCTGGTTGTGGCAGTCATGCATATAATGACACATTCTTGCCAGTTTCTAGGTCAGGGTAAGTCTTCTCTTACTGAGTACTTTGTAAAATCCACTGGTGAAGTCATTTGACCTGAAAGTTTCTTTGTGGCTAAGCTTTTGATTAATAAATTAGATTTTTAAGAGACATCTTTGGATTTTGTTTCTTCTAAATATAGTTACTCCTGTCTTTTAAAAGATTTGTCCATTTGCTGTAAATTATTGGATTTATAAAAATTTTCATAAAATTCATATTCTTTTAAGTATTGAACTCTAGTAATATTGCCTCTTTGATTCCTGGTCTTGCCAATTTGTGTATTCTCTTATTATTTTGATCACTGTAGAGACAACATCTCCATGTTGCAGAGGGGACCATATGTGTTGAATTTATCCTCAATTCTTTTTTTTTTAAGGGAATAAGACAAAACAAAACAAAGCAAAACAGAAAAAAACAGTACAAAGCAAATCAGAACAGAACAGCACAAGCAGCACAGGACTTCAAAACAAGACAACTGGAAATCAGTGGTGGCTACCATAATGACTCTTGTTTTCTTCAAAATAGTTGTCCATACCTTCCATACTATAAAATCAAATATAGAACAGAGTAAAACCAATCAAAACAAAAGAATGAAAGCATAATAAGACTTCAAAACAAGATAACAGGAAATAAACAATGGTTACTATAATGTCTCATTTTCTTCAAAATAGTCATCCATACTGTCACACATAATAAAATCAAATAAAATAGAACACAAGAACAAAAGCATTTTAGAACTTCAAAACAAGATGATAGGAATTCAACAATGACTACCATAATGTCTCATTTTCTTCAAAATAGCTGTTCATACCATCACACATAATCAAATGAAACAAAACAAAACAGAATGAAATCAATTGAACAAAAGAATGAAAGGACTTCAAAACAAGATAATAGGAAACCAACAATGGTTGCCATAATACATCTTGTTATCTTCAAAATAGCTGCCCACACCAACAGACACAGTAACATCTAACAAAACAAGACAGAACAAAACCAAACCTAACAAAATTATGAAAATGATACAAGAGTTCAAGACAAGACAATAAGACATTAACAGGGGTTACCACCTTCCCTTGCTAGGTGTTTCCTCTCCTATCACTTTCATAATATGTATTGCATTTTTTGGATTCCACTAACTCCTTTTTTTCTCTTAGGGTTCACCTGTATGAGTTCAAGTCATTTTGCCCATGAACATGATCTCTAGTTGCATCCATTTACCTAGAAAAGTCTCGAGATTATCCTATTTTATAACTGGGTAACTTTCCATTTTATGAAAATATCATAACTTTCTTATCAATTCTGTGGTTGATGGGCAAGTTACCCTTGCCTTTTTTTCTGGTCTCCTGTTGTATGGAACAATTGTTTTCTCTCTTTTGATTTTCAGTCTATGAATTTCCTTTCTAGTTAAATTTGTTCCTTGTATACAGTATATTAATTGATCTTGTTTCTTTTTCTTTCTTTCTTTTTTTTTTTTTTTTTGCAGCACCGGGGATTGAACTCACAACCTCGCGCCTGCCAGGGCAGGCGCTCAAGGCACTGAGCCAAACTCCCGGCCCTTGATCTTGTTTCTTGATCCACTCTCCCTGTGTTTCTTTTTTTGGTGAATTGAGGCCATATACATTAATGGTTACAGCTGGCATACATTGGTTTGTCTCTGCCATACTATCCTCCTGTTGTTGGCCCTCCACTTTTCTCCTTCATTCAATTGCCTGTCCTATTTGATAATCCTCTTCTGCTGCTGTTCCTGGAACCATGGTCATCTTTATCTCTCTCTAGAATATCTTTCAGCACTCTCTGTAGGTCATGAATTCCTTCAGCTGTTCTTTATCACAGAAGTATCTTATTTTTCCATCGATTTTGAAAGATAATTTTGCAGGGTACAACAATGTGGGTTGGAAGTTGTTTTCTTTCAGGATTTGATACACCTCATTCCAAACTCTTCTTGACTTGATGGTTTGTGTTAACAAGTCTTCCATCATTGTGATTGGTTTTCCTTTATAGTTGATCTGCTTTTTTTCTCTAACAACTTTTAATATTCTGTTCTTGTGCTGAATTTCTGGGATCTTGATTATTATATGTCTGGCTGTAGATTTACTTTGGTTGTGGCTAGTTGGAGTTCTATATGCCTTGCTTATCTATATGCCAAATCCTTTTCCCATGTTTGGGAAATTTTCTGCTATTACCTCTGTAAATAGCCTTTTTATTTTATTTGTGTTGACCCCTGCTTCTTCACTGATACCTATCACTCTTAAATTATTTTTCTTTGCATCATCTTGTAGACATTAAATTGTTATTTCCTGGTTCCTTATTATTTTTAAGATATCTTTCCTTTCATGATTGCTAACTGCAATCCTGTCTTCAAGGTCTGAAAGTCTATCTTTGGTCTCTTTCAACAGGTTTTGCCAGCTTTTGATTGACTTTTTAATTTCCTGGATATCTCTTTGAATCTGTTTCATGCATTGCATTTCCTTTCTATATTGCTCAAAGTTTCCATCATTGTCCTATGTTCCTCTTTTTAAATCTATGTATTCTTTAGATATGCTCAGCAATTCATTCACTATGTTTGTGATTTCTTCTTTTACCTGAGACATTACTGATTACTGATCTGATTATTTTTACAGTCTCATGAAGTTGTTTCTTTACTTCAGTTGCTATCCTCTTGGAGATTTCAGATGTGTGACTTCCATTTTCTTCAATGACTACATCTCCCAGACTTGCTCTGTGTGGGCTGGAGGTCTGAGATTGCCTTTTGCTCCTTTGTCTAGACATTCTCCTGGGTTCCTCCCAACAAGCCAGGTGTGGGGTCCCAGACATTTCCCATGTTGGCTACTCCTCTGCAGTGCAGGGGAATGGGACAGGCACCTGGGTTTCTCTGACCCCAGGTTCCCAGGGAGGTAGCAGGGCATGGGGCAGCCTTCTCCAGACCCATGCAGCTACACTGGGGCTTCCCCGATGGTTAGGGGTACATGGTGGTAGGGATACTTCTTCTCTCAGCCTGCGTGTCTACACCAGGACTCCTGTGATGGTGGCAGGCACACAGAGGTGTGTTTGTCTGATTCTCCTGGTGGGCAATGGCTGCCCGAAGGAAGCAAGGGTCTCCAATGGTAGCCTGCAGGTGCATGGCCCTTACCTGGCTGCGTCTCCCTGCTCACACTGGCTGCCCACAGGAAGCAAGCCTTCTGAAGGCCATGGCTGGCAGGCAGAGGTGGATCTACCTCAATTCTTTTTCTTTGGCATAAAGTTTTACCTAGTTTCCTGAAACCAAAAACTTTATCTTATTTTTCTACCTAGTAACTTTTCCTAATAATATCCCAGAAGACAAATCAGAAATTATTTAACCTATCATTACAAGAAGTGTTGAGACAGGTTTCTTCAATGTCCTTGCCCTCAGAACAATTTCCTATAGACTAGATAAGGTATCTAAAAATATCTGATTCTATTGTGATGTTTTGGGTGATTTTTCCTATAGTAAGCATGTAAGATTTCTCTGGCATATTATGATCACACTACTTTCAGGTTAAAGATGAAACTTCTGCTAAAATCACTGGGTTTGTACTACAGGAGTAAGAAAGCACTTCTCAGACACAGAGCTGCAGCCTTCTGTGGCTGCAGACTCTGCAAATCTGACCCCATAGCAGCACACACAGGTTGCTTCTCATGGGTAGTGTGATGCAGGATGGGTCCCTCCGAGACTCTTTCTGTGTGCTCTGTTCTTAGAGACCAAGTGTTGGAAATGCATGCCATTCCTCACCTAGGTAGGAAAATGTCCTCATCGAGAAAGCACAGTTCAAACAAGCCTGAGGAAAATTCCTCCAGTCTAAGTGATTGATGAAAAAGGGAATGAGAAATAGGAGATGGTGTGTATTTGATTTAAATGGTGCAATATTTGAAGAAAGTGACACAACATTATAGCACCTTGAGAACTTTTTTTTGACATGGATAATTAACTTGGTTTGAACCACAATATATTTAATTTCTTTGTGAAGTGTCTCTTATACAAACAACAACTGGGTCTTGTGCAACTTGTTTTTAATTTTTACTTTCATGTTGGTGCAAAGATTTTGAGGAACTTGCATATCTTTAAAAATATACGTAAAGAACAATATTTTGTTAACTGAATTGCTTATAGTTTGATTATATATTGCAATGTATTATGATAAGATTTAAGAAAAAGCATTTAAATAATGTTAGAATGAGAAATAACATTATTTTCCTTTAAAAAAAGAACACTGTTATATTGAGAATATTAAAAAGCAAGAGGGAATTTCATCTTAACAATCCTATATTAAGCATGGTATGGTGGTGCACCCCTGTGTTCCCATTACTGAGTGAGGTTGAGGCAGGGAGACTGCAAGTTCAAGTCTCTCCTGGGCAACTTAGCCAGATCTTATTTCAGAAAAACAAGGGTTCAGTGGTAGAGTGTTCCTGGCTTCCATGCCCAGTACTGCTAGAAAATGTCTTGCATTAAGAATATTGCAAGCACACACTAAAATTATATGCTATAATATTTAGTTTATTATACTATCAGAAAAAATTTTTGTGGTACTTAGGATCAATCTCAGGGCCTTGCACTGAGAGCTACATCTCCAGCACTTCTTATTTTTTATGTTGAGACAAGGTCTGTCTAAGTTGTTAAAGCTGGATTTGAGTTTTTGATCCTCCTGTGTCAGTCTCCAGAATAGCTGAGATTACAGGTAAATGCCACTGCAACAGGCCTGAAATAAAATATTTTGAGTGTTACTTAATTATATGCTCCAATTTTTGATTTTGAAAATATGATCACTGTATATGTTAGTTTTGCAAGAAATAAATTAGCTTGATGGTGTGAGTCTTACTGACTTGTTTCACATACACTGTTTCATTTTTGCATCAGCATCATGATGGACAACTATCCTAAATATACTCAGATGCATTCTATTAGATTAATTTTATACCTTGCTATTAATGCCTTTCCATAATATGGATATTTTCCCTTCATCTTCTCCATCTTGTCATCTCCAGTTCCTTTCAGAATGCTTCTTTCACATCTTCATTTTCTGTCTATTATTGATCTTGGCTCTTCAAAAAAATCTGATAGGACCTTGAAAAACATGTTGATGATAGCTAACATCTAAGGACTTCTGATCCTGGAATCTATGCAACAAGGCCTCCCTATTTTATCTCTGCAGGAACCTGTTGAGACAGAGTTGTTACTGTTTATTATGAAAATGCATTTTATACAGCAGAAACAATGGGGGCTTTAAGAGGGAGCACTATGTTCCAAATTTCCAGATGTGCACTTCCAAAGACTAGAGAGGAAGGAGGGAAATCAACAGATTAGCATTATGTCAAGCAGGTACTTCCCCAGAGCTGTTTTTTGCCTCCACGACCTGGATGAGGCAGGTGCCAGATAGCTCTACTTTTATCATGAAACTGGAGCTTAGAGAGGCAGATGCTTGCCCATGCTTAACCTGCTAATGTCACACCCAGGTATGTTTCAAAAAACATGGTATTTCTGGTAGTTATGGCCAGGTTATTTATAAGAAGGACAAACAGTTACCATGTAATGTTGTACCTTATTACCAGTACAATTAAATTCAAGTTAAATCATTGATTTAATCTGTATTATTTTAAAGCCAATGCTATTTTAAAGACATAATCATTTTATAAAATATGTTAGTATATGTTTCAAACATGATCCATGTCTTGATGGTTCAAAATTTAATTCACATCTGGGTTTAGAGTACTACTGTATTCCAAAAAGAAAACCATTATTTCCTGCATTTATTCATCATGGTAAATTAATGTTGTAGATAACACATCTAAAACCAATTTCCACTGGGTGGGTTTGTATTTATAGGAAAGATTTTAAGTATTTTGAAGATGCGATAGAATCATATTTACTGCAAAAAAAAAAGAATCATATTTACTGGGATACTTTTCCGACTTTATACTAGTGAAGCTGCAATGATTTTGATCATGGCTTTGCAGTGTTTACTAAAGTGACCTTCATGGTCAGGTAACTCTGAAGCCTAGGGCTGGTGGCTGAGCTACATTCTCTTTATATGGACCTGAGGCCAAGGGAAAGATGGAGGTGGGTGGAGGGACAAAGCACAGACTGAGGATGCAGTCAGTACTTGGGATGAAGATTTTCCTTCAGCTTGAAGTCTATGGCAACAGTATATGCTATGTTTCAAATAAGAAGGGAATGGAGAAATGGAGGGAGGGTGAAGGGAGAGGAAGGGAAGGGGAGGTAAGAATTGAGATGTCTTATGTACATATACCAATTCCCCATAGTGAATGTAATCATCATGTACTGCAAACATGTACTAATAAAAATAAAAATTAAAAAAGTGTCTATGGTAAATGGTAAATACTAAGGATAATCATAGGGGTACATGTACACTGCACTCAACACATCACACATGCCCACATGTTTGTGAGGAGCCCAATAGCACAGCTGTTGGGAGTGCAGCTTGCAGTAAGCCAATAACCAGGTGGAACTGAAACTGAGCTCACCCCATTCCAAAGCTGGATGCTCTTTTCTTCTTTTCTTCTCCCTTTCCTTTCCATTTTCCTTTTTCTGTATGGGGGCTTGAACTCCAAGTCTTCACATTGAGCTACACATCCAGTCTGCCTGTTGTTTCCTTCTATTTTTATTTTTGAGCCACAGTCTTGCTAAATTGCTCTATTGCCCAGGCTGATTTGAACTGATGATCCTCCTTCTGCGACTTCCCAGAGTGTAGGTGCAGGGGTTTGCCATTGCACCTAGCTAGTGTAATGGCTTCTGATGATATCAGGTGACTTTCTTCTCAGCATAAGTCACCATGGTGGATGCAGAATAAGTCCTAGGAGGCCACAGTTTCTGAGCATGAAACCCCACTGACTGTCCAGACTGGATGTGAGGCTGTACCCATCCAACACCCCCCACTCCACACACACACCAGTCAGCTCTCCTGGCCCGGTGCCTCTTGGCCTGTGGTTTCAGGGTCATCGTGGCAGCATCACTACTGTAGGACTTCTGCATTTTTTGCCTCTTTAAATGAAACATTTATTATTTTAAGGAAAAACATCAGAATTAGAAATTGTTGACCTATGATTTGATCTTCAGAGGTATTTGATTGGGTCACAGTATTTTTCAAAAGCGATCTGAGTTGAAATGTCTTTCTTAGGTGGTCCCCACTGATGCCTGACTCCTTCTGGTCACAGACTGTAAGACCCTATTACATGCAAGTTAATCCAAAGGGAAAGAACCCTTTGACTCAGATCACACTGTGGTCCTCTTCCTTGGTTGTAAACCCATTACCAGTTTCTCAAGGTTTCACTTTAGATTGCCTAAAAATGCAATATCAGACTTTGCCCTTTGATCCAATTAGAGAGACTTAAATGTAACTAAGTCAACCACATTTATTGTTATAGAGGATATTTTAGTATTTATTTTGTCATGATTTTTATATTACAATTACCATTTTTGTTGCTGAGTAAAAACTTGTTTTTCACTGAATTTATCTGTTTTCTTTTGCTTTGTCATATATGTAAATTTGTAGTAAACTGGACACTTGTATTTTGTTGTAGCAGTTAATTTTTTTACCATGCTTTTCTACTTTATGGAGCATCTCTTTATACTCAAACAGCAGTTTGGCAAGTAGAGACTCCTCCGGCTCCACAGTGAATGTTCTCCATTTTCAGGTTATGTGTAGATATTGTGCCACTGACCAGCAGTATGGCCCATTGCTAGCATCACTGCAGCAGCAGGCTGATATTTTTCTTTGACAGATAACTTAGCAGTTTTTGTATGGATATCAAGAGGTAGTTTTCTTTATCACTGTTTTTCTGTAACTTGATAGTTGTGTGTTGTCAGTTTCTCAATGGATATAGACAGCTTTTCAATCTAAAGTGTGCATTTAAAAAGTATTACAAGCACATAACCTATAACTGCTGCTGTGGCTTCCTCCTCCTCTTTTTCCTTCTCTCCCTCCCGCTTGCTGTTTTTCTCCCTTCCCCCTCCTTGTCTCCCCCACTTCTCCTCCTCCTCCTCTTCCTCCAGCTGTTCTTCCTTCTTCTAACTTGCAGCTTGACCTTGTGTTCTCTTATGCAGAGTCTCCTTTTGGGGACATCCATTAAGCATTCATTGACTCTCCTTGGCATGTTTTTGAATACATTCTCTGCCTTTGTTCTTTTCAACTCTATTTTGTTAGCTTTTCTCCTAGTCCTGTCTTAAATTTCTTCCACTGTGTTTTAAGCAATTTTACTCTCCCTGATCATCCTCTCCCAAGATTCTATTTGTGGATGAATTTATGTTAGTCTCAGGAATCCTTTTGACCATGGATAGAGTTAAATGATAAGTTTTATGGAGAAGAAATGTAGGACTTGGGCTCTAACACCTTTGGATTTTCCAAACATGACTTAACTGTGTCCTTCAAAATTTTTACATTAGAGAAAAATAAACTCCACTCTTTTAATTGACTGCAATTGGAGCTTCCTATTTTATCTTTTAATATGTGTCTCTTACCTGATGTAGCATGGATATAATTTATATTACACAATTATGAACATTTACCTTATATCTAGTATCTTGCTGCAAAACATTGTTGAGGAGAATAACTAAATATCTAGATGAACATACAGTATGTTTATGGATTAGAAGACTTAATATTATTTAAATGTCAGGTCTCTTCAAAGTGACCTACAGGTTCAAGGCAATTCCAGCAGTATCATTTTATTATTTATTGAGAAGCTAATTCTAAAATTCAAATGGAAATGCAAATAACATACTATGTCCAAAATGACATAAAAAAGAATAAAGTTCGATAACATCCTGCATAATTTCTTTTCTTTTTTTTGTACTGGGAATCAAACTCATAACCTTGTGCTTGCCAGGCAGGTGCTTATGCCACTGAACTATATAATCCCAGCATCATTCTGTATAATTTCAAGACAGTATAAAATGACAAGAGCCAACATTATATCGTATTGGAATAAAGCTAGAAAAAGAGATCAATTAAATGGAAAGTAAAGAAATAAAAACATACCAAAGATGATCAATTTTTGATAAAATTATCAAGGCGATTCAAGACAAATTTCAAAAACTGGTGCTCAAACAACTGGACAGCCATATGAAAATCAAAAAACAAACCTAAAATATAGATCTTTACCACACAACACATTGTTGATACATGCTGCAATATTGCAGGATCCCAATGTAATTATACTGAGTGTAAGAAAACAGTCAATTAAAAAATACAGTGCACTGTCACATTTATTTTTTAATATTTAGTTAAGAAAGTGTATCTGTGGTAGTCTGCAGGTTGGGAGGTTCAGAGGTGACATAGATCCCAAAGGTGTAAGAGGAAACATGTGCATGAAAGGATACATTCATTGTCTTGATTGTTGTAACAATTTCCCAGAAGTATACATATGTCAGATTCACAAAACAATCAAACGTGTTTTATTTCTTACGCATTCATAAGGCTGTATAACTTTAAATATAAAGGGCATTATTAGATGTACAATGAAGGGTTCAGGAGAGTGGCACATTGGGACAGTTGCAGAGCAGAGATAAGAATCTGGGTGATAATCACTGGAATGAGAAATGGGCATGGAGTCTGTGCTAAAAGGACCAGTTAGAGTTTCTGGAAGAGGAGGCTGGTGGTCTATTCAGGCTGTACCACCTGGTCACGTGGTAGCTGTTCTTTCCTGCAATCACTGCTGTGCCCACCAAAAGATAGCACAGTTTCCATGGGGTACTGTCTCTTGTGGAGAGGCAGGGCTTTGGCAAAGCCTGCTTTTCCTGTAGTGCTGTGACTGATGAGGGCTTGGTCTACCTGGAACAGGTGTCAAAGAAGTGGTCATGTAACAGTCACTTCACACAAACCTATTCATATTCATTTACGTATGCAGACGTTCATGTTCACACATGTATACACAACATAATTGACATTTCACATGTGTGCATACATGTACATTACACATATAGATTTATAGATAATATCCATATAGGCACATACATGTCACACATATTTACATATGCATATCAACACAATATACATATCCACATATGTGTGCATGCACACACTCACATATACATATATATATACACACATCATAGCATTTGTATTTGGACATACCTACTTACATTTTCATGTATGCATACATATAATACATACATATATGTACATCAGTGTATATAATATACACATGCAGGTTAATATATGTGCATGTGTACAAAATGTACACCTACATATTCATGCATAATATTCATATTCAATATTCATGTTCATTTTAGTAATACGATGTACATATAACATACAACACACACACTTGCAGTTGCGTTCTAGCACCATTTTGTCAATGAAAGATAAATCTCAGAGTTAGTGTTTGGTCATTAATAATGCATCATTGATATTAATTAATTGGCAATTCATGCCTCAGTTAGATCTCCCTCTTCAGTGCGTCTGGAGCTTCCCTTTCTTCCATTTTAGAAGCTGCATCCTGAGTGTTCTGGTGGCAAATGGACTGTGTCCCATCCCCCTGGGATGCAGCTGGCTCAGTTATTCCTGCTCACAAAGGGCCCTTGTGCAGAGGCTCTGGAGCCATGCCTGCCCCCTGTTCTGCCCTCAGCTCCCTGCCTGTCTTGTCCCTCTCAGGTGTGACTCAGCTTCTCCAACTCTGGACACCATAGTGGCCCTCACAATTTTAGGGAAAAATCTGTCATTTTATCAACAGCCTCTTCTCACAACAGAGTTGGCAGCAGGGACAGTGCAGGAGACCTGGGTTTTGAGAAGGCAGCTCTGTTTTATGAAGATATCACCAAGCAAATGAGCTTCTCTGTTGCATTTCTTAACAGTTTGCCCTCTCCTCTTCTTAGAACGTGGGTGATTGACTCAGCTGTTAGGGAAGGTGCTAGTCACCCTTCTCACTTAAGAGTGTCACAGGCAGAAAAGTGACTTAGCATGCAAACCCCGAGAGATGATCTTGTATAGATGGAAACAGGAAAGGAGCTGACAGGAGAGAAAAGACAAGACAGTAAGGCCAGTGAGCTGAAAGACAAAGAAAGAGAATCTTTCGATAAGGATAAAGGGGTTCACCATGAGCAAGACATCATTCTGGTAGATGAGGACTAAACTTTTGAGTCAATCAGTAAGAATCTACTTTGGCCAGACATGCCTGTACTGTAATTCCAGCAGTCTAGGAGGCTGAGGCAGGAGGATCCAATGTTAGAGTACAGCCTGGGCAACTTAGTGACTTAGTGAGATTCTGTCTCAGGAAAATGTTTTTAAAGAACTGGGAATGTAGCTCAGTTCTGAGGTCTTAGATTCAATTCCTAGTACCAAAAAACATAAAAAACTCATTTAAACTAAGGGTTGCTAGAATTATCTATTGTCCTCCCATTCATTCTTATTTATTTGCACACCAGCCTTTGCTGTTAATCTTGTTTTCCGTTTGTCATCTTCCTCAGGATGTTTAGCATTAGCATCAGAACCCAGGAGGCCTTGTAGTCTGTGTGCTGATCGGCTCACCAATTCCCATTCTGTGGCGACCAAGCACAGTTACTAGGTGCTGTCAGGAAGCCAGATGATTTCTGCGATGTTTTTAAGATTTGAAAATCACATAGATGGTGTGGCTACCTCATGATGCAGAGTCCATGGCTGCTTCCTGGCTGCGATTTTGGCTCAGTCTACACACACCCATGCTGAGTAGATGGTGGAAACATCCTGAAGGTTTTGTGTGTATGTCATGCAAAGATTGAAGCAAGAAGAAAATAACAGTCTCCATAGGAATGCAGAGAAATAGGAAATGTCTGGGGAAGATGATACAGGGTTGCTAGGGGCTAGCTACTGTTTCCAGTGGAAGTTGTGAGTCACCACTAACCAGCAAAACCTTCGCAGTGCTGTGTGAGCCAGGGAGAGAACCTGGCTATACCTTCTTGGATGGGCAGATGGCATCTCTTTGTGAAACAGCAGTCCACGCCAAGGAACAAATGGCCATCACACTAATTCATATCTCTTTGTTCCATCTGATTTCTTGCCTGTCCATCCCAGGGATAGAGCAGCATCCTAGCAGGAACACTTTCCTAACGGAACCCATCCAGCAGTTGGCAGAAAAGCACCTCTGGGAGCACATGGATTTACCAACACCGTAAAGTTTCTCAAATCAATAGCTTTAATTCTGAGACCCACTGATGTGTTTCAGAGAGGTTTATAGAGTTGAGAGTACATCAAATGGGTGATGTCTTTTTTTTTCTGTGTGCTTTCCTTTGAATAATTTATTATAACATTAATTTATAGAAAAATTTCAAAGAATTATGTAATAAACACCTGATAGCATTACAGTGGATTAGAACTATAGTAGAACTCACTAATGCTTACTTACTCTGGTGTGTTCTCCATGCTTCTGATCATTCTTCTGAATTTGGGGCTCATTTTCATTCAGATAGCTATGCATACATATTTATTCTAAAGCTATTATGGTATTTTCATACCTTATTTGGTAATAACCTTAGATTTAAAATTACTGCAAATATAGTACAGAGTTCCCTTTACCAAAGATGTATAATAAATATTAATATATTAATACTATTGAATCAGGAAATTAGCATTAGTAGCATATTATTAGCTATACTCTTTTCTTCTTTCTTTCTTTCTTTCTTTCTTTCTTTCTTTCTTTCTTTCTTTCTTTTTTTTAGACAAAGCCTCACTATGCAATTCAGGCTGGCCTTGAACTCCTAGCAATCTTCCTGCCTCAGCCTTCTGATTGGTGAGATTGCAGCCTTGTGCCACCATGCCTGGCCATATTATTAACTAAACCATAGTCCATATTCAAATTTTGTCATTAAGTTTGTCTTCCAGATCATTTCATGTTAACTGTGGGAGTTAATATTGATTTTGTCAGCTTTATTGGCTTGGGAGATGCCCAGGAGATTAGTAAAGCACACTGATTAGTGTCTGGGTGGGTCATGGGGTAATGGTGATGGGGACTATATCTCGTCCTTGGCCCTTTTCTCTTGGACCCTCCTGCACTCTGCTTCTTGGTTGCCATCAGGGGAGTAGCTTTGCTCCACCACACACTTCCATCAGGATGTTTTTGCCTTGGAGCCACTTGGTCATGAACTGAATCCTCTGAAGCTGTTGGCATAACAAAGCTCTCTTCCTTTAAATTGTGGATGTCATGTATTTTGTCCCAGTAATAGAAAGGTGGCTAATACATTAACACACATAGATTTGCCAAATATTTACTCTATCATCTATCTATCTATCTATCTATCTATCTATCCATCTATCTATCATCTATTTGAATTTTAGTAGTAGAAAATTTTCCTAGATGTAGAAATTCTGGATCATATTGAATACAATAGAAACTACAAAATTTTCCCTGAAAGCGGTTGCACAGCTTCCTTCAGAAGAAAGGATACCTACTTATCTACATGCTCATCAGCATTATGTGTTACAAAACTTTCAGACATTACCATTCTGATAGTGAATATTGCTGCGTCTTTCTGTCAATAACTGCTTTGTTGAAAAAATACATACTATAAATTTGTTCTTTTTAATATGTGTAGCTCAGTCATTTTTTTGTTTAGCATACTCAAGGTTGTACAATGAACATCCCTATCTATTTTTGTACATTTCATGACTTCATACTGATTGGCAGTCACTTTCCATGCCCTGAAAGTCACCAATCTGTTTTTAAGTCTCTATGTACTTATTCTGCACACTTCATATAAATGAACTCTTACAGTACAGTACCTGATCTGGCTTCTTTATATGCTTTCAAAACTCACCCAAACTGTAGTGTATCTGTATTCATCCCTTTTTATTACTCTGTGGTATTTTACTGGATGGCTATATTATATTCTGTTTCTCCAGTCATTGTCCAATGAATGTTAGGTTGTTTCCACTTTTCAGCTATTATGAATCATGATGAACATTTGTGTACAAATTTGTGGATATATATTTTCATTTCTTTGGATATATTCCTAAAAGTAGCCCTGTTGCATTATTGCAATGACTTTACATTTAATGTTTTGAAGAATTGCCAAGAAGTTTCCAAAGTCGTAGCATATTTTTATGGTAGCATCAGCAATGTATGAGTGTTCCAGTTTATCCACATCCTCATGAACAATTGCTATTATCATTTTTTAGCCATTCTGCTGAATGTTAAGTTGAACACCACTGTGATTTTTGATTTACATTCCCTTATTGACTAATTATGTTACCTTTTATTCATGTGCTCATTGTTTATTTTTGTACCTTCTTTGGAGGAATGCCTTTTAAATCCTTTGCTTGCTTAAAAAAGTTGGCCCACGTATCTTTTTATTGTTAAATCATTAGGGTTCTGTATATATTCTGCATACAAATCCTTTATCAGATATTTGATTTTCAAGTGTTTATTCCATTCCTTAGGGTATATTTTACTTTCTTCATGATGTCTATTGATGCATGAAGTTTCTAAGTTTAATGAAGTCCAATTTTTGCATTTTTTGGTGTCATACTAAGGAATCATTTTCAAACCCAAAGTAATGAAAATTTACATCTATGTTTTCTTTTAAGAGTTTTTTTTAAAGCACTTATATACTGCTCTTAGATACGTTTTAATTAATTTTTGTATATGGTGAGAGGAAGGTCTCAAGCTTTTTTTTTTTTTTTTTGTGGCACCGGGGATCGAACTCACAACCTCACACCTGCCAGGGCAGGTGCTTAAGCCGCTGAGCTAAACTCCCGGCCCTAGGGCTCAAGTTTGATTCTTTTAAATGTGGATATTATTTCTCCATTTTGTTTTCTTGTTATAAATAAAAAGAAATGTAACTTTAGACCATGTAATTTCTCCAACTTTTTATTCTTCATTATAAATTACCTCCTAATGTTTAATTTTCAGAGTAGACAAACAGTGACATCATGCTTAATCCAGAGATTTTGTTTTTAATCAGTAGGAGATTAGAAAGCAGTAGGCACACAATATTAGTGCACATTTTCATCAGAAAATGCACACAAAAAGTTCTACCAAAAAAAAAAAAGCCCTGCATATACTGAGTGCATTGGCACACACCTGTAATCCTAGCACTCTGAGAGGCTGAAGCAGAAGTGTCACCAGGTAGAGCCCAGCATGGATAACTTAGTGAACTAGTGAGACTTTATTTAAAAATATGAAAGGGTTGAGAAGATCAGCTGTGTGAAGGCCCTGGGTTCAATGTCCAGTGCATCAAACAAACAAATCCCCTGCCCTCAACCACAAAATATGTACACATGGTTGACAAAACTTGGAAGCAACCAAAACAGTTTTTAGGCAGGTCCCTGGAAAAGACTCACAGGGATTATCTGATTCAGTTCAGGGGTTGTAGAGTGGGAATAACCTTAGCCTTGGGACATTTGTCGAAATAAATAAACTATAATTGTATAATATTACAACTGCCTTAGATGACATTACTAGTTTAGATGAACAAGCCAATTAAGGGAATTCCTAATTCTGCTCTTGAACTTGGACATTCACTTCTCAGCTGTAAATGGATAGAACAAATCCAAGGAACTACAAGAAAATCTTTGAGAATGGAGCTAAAATTGGAAACTCTATCCACAAGGAAATCAGACTAAACTTGGAGTTGGATCTAGCTGTGTTGTCTGCCTTTTACAAGCACCAATATTCTCCAGAAAATTATAATGGGACACAGAGTTAATATAATGTAACACATACACTTCTATGATACGAGCTAAAATTAATATATAAAGAATCAAGAAATATGATCAATTTTAAGTGAAAATACAATCAACAGATACAGAGCCCAATATAAAGGTGTTGGCAGTGTTAGTACAGGATTTTAAAGCAGCAGTTATCACTAAACTCCATGCAGAAGTAATGGTAAATGCATTTGAGATAAACTGAGTGATGGAAGTTGACAGCAGAGAAATATAAATTATTCAAAGGAACAAAATGAAAATTTATATTTGGCAAATAAATGGGCTGAAATTAAAACCTCACTGACTGGGCTCGATAGAATGGAGAATATAGAATAAAATGATAGGAAACCCAAAAGTTGACCCCCCCTAAAAAAACTAATTTGAAGAACAAAGAGAAACATTATTGAGAAAAAACATAACCTCAGCTAACTATGAATAAGTCTTAAAAGGTCTAAAACAAGGGACACTGAGGTTCTAGAAGACCAGAAAATAAATCAATGCAGAAAAAAAGATGCAAAGAAATAATGGTTGAAAATGTTTTAATTTAGTGAATACAGGGAAGCAATTTGCATACAGGGAAGCAATAATTTGAGTTACCATGGATGTCACATTAGAAACCATGAAAAGTAGAAGATACTATAATGACATATTTAAAATGCTGAGAGAAAATAACTTTTAATCTAGAACTCTATATTGAACAAACCAATCCTCTGGGAAAGGAGGACAAATCAAGGTTGCCTCAGAGGAAGGAAAGCCAAGGAAATATCACCAGCAGACTTGCTCTTCCAGAAAGAGAAGTAAATTTCTTCATGTTAATAAAAAAAAAATGGCACCTAAGGGAAATTGGATTTGCACTACTAGAGGCAAAGCAATAATAAATAGTTTAGATAATATCAATTTTTATGTCTTTCTTCTTAAATTCTTTAAAATGCATATCATTATTAAAAGCAAAATGATAGCATTGTTACTGGGATTTTCAAGGTGTTGAAACACAATACTGCAACACATAGTGGCAGAGGGACCAATATGGCTGAGTTTTCTATAGTTTTATTCAGTAGGATATAAAGACAAAGATATTTGGAGTGAAATGGACCATAAAAGATATCCAGGAATAAACAGGAAGCAGGAAAATGCTGGAGAGGCCATTGCAGTATCAGAGCATTGCTACGAGACGTTACTCATCACAGCGGCAATTCACCAGGAAGAATTTTAAATTACACATACACGTGATTAATAACAGAACTTTAGCTACGTAAAACAAACATGGGGAGAACTGAGAATAACTTCACAGTTATAGCTAAGAGCTATTCATATACTCCTTTCTGCAACTGATAGGAAGAAGTAGACAAAACAATCACTAAATCTATTGCACATGATTCACTCACTAGGACAGACAAGATGCTGGGGCATCAAACAAGTTCATTAAAAGCATCACAAATTTGCAAAGTGTATTTGCTGAACACAGTGAAATTCAACTGGACATAAATAACAATAAGATATACAGGACCGTTCTCAAATATTTGGCAATTATACAATATATTTTTAAATAGTTTGTGGGCCTAAGATGAACCCCAGGAAAAACTAAAAAATATTTCAATCTGCGTGAAAAGAAAAATACAACATAGCGAGTGGGACAAGATGGTGGAACAGTAAACAGCAGGGTAAGCGGCCTCCCTGAAAGATACGATCCAGATGCTGGAGTATAGCAACATGGGGAAGACAAGAAGGAGGGAGGCAGGTCCTATGGAGCCAGGAAGAATCTAAAGTGAGAATTGAAACCCACAGAAAGAGTAAAAAGAAACAAACAAAGAAGGCAGTGACTGGTTGGACCTCTGCCTGGAGTCAGACCCACTCTGTGAAAGGAGTTGCTGGAACCTAGGGACACACAGCGAAAGTGCTGCGGCCACGGCTGTCTCCGTGACCCTGGAGGCCTCTGTTCAGAGAGGCAGCATTGGAGGAGAGTGGCAGTGGACAGGGGGAGCAGACCTGGAGGACTAAACTGACTGATGGTGAGTGCAACAAACCCAAACCCCAGTCTCCCACAAGGGACAGCAAGGGACTGGCAGCCATTTTGGGGCCAGAGCTGCTCCTAGTTGGGCATAGTCCCATGGAAATTGCTCTGATCAAGCCCCAGAGGGTCCCAGCAGGTGACCAGCTCTGTCTGGAGACCATGGCTCCATGCACACCCTAGGGGTGATAGTGGAAGATTCGTGGATAACTGGCCAAGGTTCCCAGGTGGCGACCCTGTCCCCACGCACTGTGCCAGACACTGGGGAGCCGAGGTGGGCAGGGGAAAGGCAGCAGACAGTGCTATAACAGCGCACCCAGTGGTAACCATCAGATATCCACAATCAGCACTGGCTAGAAGAACCAGTCGAACCTCAGAGAAACTACAGACAATACGAGGAATTCCAAGATTCCTGGTACACACTTGTCCAGAACAACCCAGGAATATGTCAAGACAAATAAGCAAAAGGCAGTCTCTGGCCTCCAATCCAAGCAGAACAAATCCAGCAGAAGCAAATGCAGAAGAGGTCGGGAGTCCCACAACTAAAGTCTCTGAGGTGATGACAACTGAAGTAAAGAAACAATTTCATGAGGCTATAAAAGAAATTAGAACAGAAATATTAACTCAACTAAAAGAAGAAATGAAAAACATAGTAAAAGAATTGTAGGGCATCTCTAAAGGAGACATAGATGAAAAAATGGAGCATAGGAAAATGAGGGAAACCTGGAATGAACAATACAAAAAAGATTTAGAATACATGAAACAGATTCAAAGAGATTACCAGGAAATCAAAAACTCCAATGAAAGTTGGCAAAAACCACCTGAAGGAAACTAAAGATAGACTTTCAAACCTTGAAGACAGGTTTGCAGCTTGTGATCGTGAAAGGAAAGATCTCTTAAAAATAACAAGGAACCTGGAAGTAACAATACAATGGCTGCAAGATAACCCAAAGAAACATAACTTAAGAATAAAAGGTGTGAGTGAAAAAGCAGGGGTCAATACAAATCAAATTAAAAGCCTATTTACAGAAATAATTTCAGAAAACTTTCCAAGCATGGGAACAGGAGGTGACTTTCAGATAAGTGAAGCATATAGAACTCCAGATAACCATAAGCAAAATATATCTATACCCAGACATATAATAATCAAGATCCCAGAAATTCAACACAAAAACAGAATATTAAAATTTATGAGAGAAAAAAACAGGTCACCTACAAAGGAACACCCACCAGAATCACAATAGACTTCTCAACACAAACCATCGGTCAAGAAGAGCTTGGAGTGAAATATTTCAAGCGCTGAAAGAAAACAACTTCCAACCCAGATTGATGTACCCTGCAAACTATCTTTCAAAATCAATGGAGAAACAAGATACTTTCACGACAAAGAACAACTAAAGGAATTTATGACCACCAAGTCAATCTTACAAAGAATACTGAAGGACATTTTAGAGAGAGATAAAAATGTCCACAGCTCCAGAAACAGCAGCAGAGGGATATCACCAAGCGGGGCAGACAATTGAATAATCCATCATTGGGATTTGAGTCCAGTATTGTTTTCAATGAGCTGTTTAGTTTGATCTTATTCTATCTCGACCTGCTTAATTTTATTATATATGATGACAGACAGCTATTCCAAAGATAGCAAAATACATTAGGGTAGTCTTTATTGATCTTTGATCACATTGTTTTGAAACCCTGTATTGCTTTCATTGTTCTGTTTTGAGTGATTTTAACCTATTTTGGTTTGTTTGATTGTATTATAACAGATGATATAGGCAACTGCTTAGAAGATAATATGAGGCATTATAGAAATTAACGTTGTACTACTATGTATTGCTTTGTTTTATTTTTATTAGTTTTATTCTGTACTATTTTGTTTGATTATATTAGGCCCAATGGTATGGGTAATTATTTTGAAGATAACAAGAGGTATTACAAGGGGAAAGGAGGAAAGAAGGAAGGGAAAAGGAAAAAGTCATAGATTTATATGTGGGTATACATAAGATGGTTAAAATGACTATACTACTAAATGCATTAACTATCGAGAGAGAACAGTTGATACTCATATGATTAGATCAATTTTACATGTCTTATCTGTCAATTTGAGCAACCCCTTTGAAGGTAATGATGTACAATGTTACAACCACTGTCAAATTCCAATCATCTCATTTTGTAAACCTATAATGTTACAGTATTGGATTTGTTGTTGTTTGTTGGTCCCTTTAGCTTTTTGTTTCTCTTTTCTGTGACCATTGTTTTATTTTTTATTGGTTTATATTGAACTATTTTGTTTGATTATATTAGGCCTGATGATATGGGCAGTTATTTTAAAGACAACAAGAGGTATTCTAAGGGGAAAGAAGGAAAGGAGGAAGGGAAAAGGAAAAAGACATATATTTATATATAGGTATACATAAGATAGTTAAAATGACTATACTACTAAATGCATTAGCTATTGAAAAAGAACAGTTAATACTCATATGATTAGACCAATTTTACATGTCTATATCTGTTAATCTGAACAACCCCTTTGAAGGTAATGATATGCAATATTACAACTACTGTCAAATTCCAATCATCTCATTTTGTAAACCTATAATATTATCGTATCGGATTTGTTGTTGTTGTTTGTCTCTTTTGCTTTTTGTTTCTCTTTTCTGTGTCCATTTTTTCTTAAAAAAAAAAGAAAAATGCAACATATTGAAATCTGTGGACTGCAGCTGAAGCCGCGTTTGGAGGGCAGCTAGTCTCTTGAGACACTTCCAGGAAGCATGTGAGCCAGGGGAAGAGCTCCAGGACTGACACACACTTAGCAGGTGTTAGTTTTCAGCCATCATGGAAAAGCAGAAGCCAAACGACTTCAGGGAAGCACCAAGTCTAAGGGGAGTTAAAAGATACAGACAGAAAAGACAGGTGTGGGAGGAGCCGCTTCTATTTGCCTTGGACTTAATTCTACCAGGAAACAAAGCAAGCTTGAGCATTATGTTTGTCTGGATCAACAGTGAAATACAGTACGCAACCTTCTAGGTGCAATTGTAAAAAAGGCCACAAGATGGCGAGGTCACATCGTCAAAGCTTCCTAGCCTTTTTTCGATTTTAGTTTGGCCGTGTTAGTGCGCCCTCGTCTGGGAGCCAGCAAAAGATACGTTCCTCCTTTCTGATCCTGTGCTGTTCACACTCGCGGGATTTACACTGTGCCAGAGCTAGCTTGCCCAGGGGAGCGGTTGCGGTGCACAAAACAGCTTGGGCAAATCACAGAAGGATGGTTAAGTGTGGTCCACGGCTAAACAGCAACAGAACCAAGCACGGCAGAGATCAAGGTGACTGGTGGAAGCTGGGGACCTGGCCAGGACACGTGGGGTTTGGAGGATCTGCAGGCTCCCAATCCTTGCGCTTCTCTGGACTGCTGCAGGACTGACCTGAGTACTCATCGGAGCAACTCCGTGCAGACTTTTATCTTGGATTGTTGTCACCTTTCTGCGCTGAAATAAATGGCATTTTGGGGGCCCATTCATGATTTCTTACTTTCTTGTTACAGAGCCATCTCCCTCCGTCTCTCCTTCCCTCTCTCCCTTCTTTCCTCCATTTGTCCAGCTATCCATCCATCCATCCATCCATCTATCCATCATCATCCTTTTATTCTATCAGCGTTTTCTCATCGGCTCCTAGAAAGCAGAAAGTCCACCGAGCTCCTGGGACCCACTCCAGCCTAGACTCACCACGCCTACATCTTCTCTGGAGCCAGCAGGGTGAGGCCCAGATCTATTATGTGCAGAACACTGGAGCCAACCACACCAGAGTTTCTGGGTGGATAACCCTGGGTGGTGACAGGAGTGGAGAGGGTGATGCTGAAGTTGAAGTCACTTAGGGCTATTGTCTACAGAGAAGAAATATCAAGACCATGGGGAGATCATGGAGTCTGATGATTCCCTGTCAGGACCTGTGACCCCCAAGAGGCGGGACTACAAACGTCTTCAGGAAGGCAGTGGGTAAAGTCATTCGCTCTACACATAAGGCAAAGGAACTTCCTTTACCACCGTTCCAGAGCCTGGAGTGGGAAATGACCAAGGACATGGACGAGGCAAATACATGGGGCTACAACAGCTAAATCCCTCAAATACATGACTTGCCCATGGTCCCTACATTGGGACAAGGTAGAGGGAGGGTTGGGGTCAAGGTGTGGCTTTGCTTTAAATTCCAGCTTGCTTCTCCACCCCTTTCTCTCTGTCTCATCATAGCAATGTCACAGACAACAGTGTTTCTTTGCCAAGATGTGGTATTGATGAATGGTGTTGTCCACGAAAGTCTGAGTATTTTCATATTACATAGGTCTTCAATGGTTCCTGGTCAAGCTCCCTGGCTATGTGAGTGCCTTCTACTTCCAAAGTACTTAAGTACAGCTTCTTCCTTCCTGAGTCCCAGGCATCCGAGCTCAGCAGACACGTTATCTCCGAGAGCTGAGACAGGGCTGTTGATGGTCTACAGTGGGAGCCAGACCAAATTTCCAGCTCCTATCTGCGATGTACTTGAAAGGAAGCTGTCAGCTCCCAGAGGGCCCAGCAGGTTTTACCTTTTTTTGGGATAGCTATCTTTGCATGGGCTCTGGTGTTTCTCCTGAGGTCTACAGTGTCTTAGACTAAGTAACTGTTAAGGGACAAGTCGTGAAGGGTTTATTCCTGTTATAAGACAGATATAAAGTATGCAGGCAAAGCAAAAAGTCAAAGGGCAACTTCAAGATCAATTTGTTGGTGTTGAACCAGGTATAGTGGGGTACACCTGAAATCCCAGCACTCTAGGAGACTGAAGCAGGAGGATCACAAGTTATAGCCCAGCCCGGACAAATGAATGACTAAGATTCTGTTTCAAAATTAAAAATTAAAAAAGGCTAATAAATAGCTCAGCGTGAAATCTTTGGGTTCAATGTCCAGTAATACATACATACATACACACACACATGCACTCACACATACACATGAAGTAGTTTATGCTTCCATAGCTTAAGTGTTGTAGTTAAAAAAATGTGCTATAGCACTTTGAGGGGTTCCCTCAAACATATTTTTTGAGCCCTTAATATGTATCAGTTGCCCTAGCTAATGGTTAGGATAAGATGGTGGGCAAAAAGTAAAAAGTGGAAAAAAAAAGCACAACTGTCTATCTTCATGAAGCCCACAGTCTAGTGGAAAAGGCCAGCATCTGTTGGATAATCACAGAGGAAACACCGCATTTCATTTGTGGCAAGTCACGCAGAGCAGAGGACTGGGCAGCGACAGTTTCTCAGAGTGGAAGCTGCTATCTGGGAGATAACTGAGAGCTGCAGGAGGAGAACAGACATCTGTTCGAAACCTTTGTGCTCCATTCTCTGGCTCCGTCTTCGTAGTTTAATCCCCTACTGGTCTCTGAGTAGATTACAATCGGGAAGAGACACAATGAACAGAATTTATCTAGTTCCCTTGTACCCTCTCCTGTTTGCCCTGCATCTCTCCCCCTTCAATCCGCCCCCCTCTCTTTCTCTGCTGGGGCTGGAGCTCAGGGCCCTGCACAGAGCAGGCATGCGCCCCGCAGTGAGCTGCACCCCAGCCCAAGTCCCTACACTTTTCAGAACAACTTTCCCTTACTGCTACACCCTTAGGGAATACTTCATGTAAACTGTACTGTCTTTTCATTTTAAATTAATGCAGTCACCTTTATTTCCAATTACATAGGTAGCACTGTTTGTAGAAAATCCAAGTCAAACACGAGAAATTAAAGTTACTTAAAACTGCTTGTAACCCATGATTAACATTTCAGCAAACACTTTTCATATCTCTGCACCTGCACAGATGCATGGGCCTCCATGGCCTCTCTTCAGGTGGGCAGTTTTGGTCAGGTCATCGCATCCCACAAAGGGCACATATGGCCGGTCATGTCCACCAGGAGGACGGATTCTTCCACTGAGTCCCCCTTTCCATGTGGAGGACACAAGTGGATTTCCAGTTTCCCACTATTTTTAAAATTGTTAAAATGAAAAGCTCTGCCCGGCCATCTTTGTCTTCTTGTTTATCTCTTATAAGTAAATCAATATATCCTTACTATTAATATTAAACACATCCAGAAGGTGATGGCAGGCTTCATTTTGATGAGGTTTCACCAGGGACCTCTGTCCTCCTGGCCTGTGGCTCCAGAGCTCTTGGAGTGGTGCCACCACCACTGTCCTCAGGGCTGTGCTGTGAATCCAGGACCCCATCCCATGGTCTCTTTTCTGCAGCCTCCTACTACTTGGCAAATCATTTTCTGTGTTCCTGTTCTCTTACATGTGGCAGCAGATGAGGAATTTCATTTGGAGGAATATTAGGAGAAGCAGAGGAAATTGAATGAGGAGATTCTGCCAGGGCATGAGGACCCCCAGCAGGAGGAAGCTGTCCTGGTCTGGAGACCTTAGGGGCTCCCAGGTCACAGGGGCCTGAAAATCTGGCAGGGATGTGTGCCAGTGGCTTGGAGGTGGCTTGCTACGATCCTTGGCTCAGTTCTTCTAATC
The DNA here is from genome assembly GCA_004363535.1 of Dasyprocta punctata. Classification (NCBI taxonomy): domain Eukaryota; kingdom Metazoa; phylum Chordata; class Mammalia; order Rodentia; family Dasyproctidae; genus Dasyprocta; species Dasyprocta punctata. The sequence continues at coordinate 28,224 of RJWM01011852.1, read as the reverse complement.
ATCTATGACAACGACCTATGCTGGTTTGTTTTCTACACAGACAAATGGGAAACAAAATGACAACAACGATGATGGTGATGATGATGGTGATGATGATGATGATGATAAGAGTATTTTGTAACACTTGGGATTGAACCCAAGGCCTTCATGCTGAGCTTTTTTTATATTTTGAGACAGGATCTCACTCAGTCACTAGGTTGTCCAAGCTGGACTTGAATTTGAATCCTTCTGCCTCAGTCTCCCCTCCACCCACACTGAATGCTGGTATTAGAGGAGCATCCCACTACCCCCAGCTGACAAAATATTATTGATCAGTCACTGTGTATCATCATTCGTCTTGTCACTTTTCCCCATCCACAGGGCTTTGACAGGTCTTTCCTATATCCCCCTGGACTCCCCCTGCTTTTGTTGCTTGAGACACAGTGACTTGGACTCAGCATGACTCTAGAGCACCACCAGAGGCAGCATAGCCCAGCTCCCAGCCCTGCTGTGCTCTGGGAGGGGCACCCCATTCCCACAGAATTTGCTGGCTGGAGCCCACACCCACAAGGCCTTCTCCAAAGGATAACCTGAAGCACCATATTATTGCTACTGTAATTGTAAAATAGAATTGAAGATTGTATTTTTATTTGTAGTAAAATTTTCTGTTTTCTACACAGGGATTGTAATTCAGATTTAAAGAGAAAACAGTAAGAACATGGAACAAGGAAGAGGCTGGAGTTTGCTTCGTGTCCTCTGTTGAGGTGTGTGATATGGCTTTGCTTCAGGTTCCCCAGGGTTTTGCCTGGCCTTCCCGTGGGATGGTGTCAGGTTTCCAGTGCTGACTCTGCTGCAGAGCATGCGTGCACTAACGGTTATAGGAAAGGGCAGCTTGCAGCTGTCCCAGGTGGGGTCTCCCACTGAAAGCCAGCTGCCTCATCTCTAGCTCACCTTCCTGATCGTTGCTGAGAGCCGGCTGGGATCCACATGCATGTGGAGATGAGGCCATCTCAGTCTTGTGGACAACTTGAGGTAGAATGCAGAAGTCAGATAAGGCTTCCAAGTTTGAGGTTTCTCTGTCTTTTGAAAAAACGTTGTTTTATGTAGCACTGTTCTGAGATGTCACTCCTACACAGATTGTGTAAGCGGCACAAAGTGAATCTTAACACCAGCATCCTAGGATTTCTTCTGCCACTGGCCCCAGGCCCTGGCACCCACTGGCCTGCTCGGGTCCCAGAGTGGTGGCTTTGAAGAGCATCACACGAAGGGAATCTGTGGCAAAAGAGTTCTTAACGTGGGCTTCTCTCACCCAGCACTGTGCATGTAAGTCTGTTAGGTGTTTGTTTGGAACCATACTCTGTGCCCTTGGCTCGGGTGACCACTCGTCTCCATGGCCCTCCGGGCCACCTGTCCATGGAGAAGGCACATTTCCCTCTCTGGCTCAAGGGTTTCTTTAGAAATTCAAGTCCATTATATTGTCTTATGAATGTCTCTTCTTAGATATTTCATAGGCAATTCAAATGCAACCCATCTAAAATACAATTTTTAAAATATATATTCTTATTTTTAATTGACACCTAGTAATTGTTCATAGTTATGGGGCACAGTGTGACATTTCAGCACTGGCATGCAACGTGTAATAATCAGACCATGGTAATTGGCATATCTGTCACTTCAAATCTTTATATTAGGAACATTCATAATATATATTCACAAAATATTCAATTAATTGTTGACAAATTCAGTTATCCTACTGTGCTATAGAACATTGGAAGTTATTCCTCTTACCCAACTGTACCCCCTCTACCCATTAATCATCCTCATCCCATGACTCCCTCCCACACTTTCTTACCACGCTCTGGTGACTAGTATTGTATTCTACACCTCTTCGATATCAACTTCTCAGATTCATGGGTAATGAGAACATATGCCATTTGTTTTGGTGAACCTGGCTTATTGTAGTTGTTGTAATATCCTTCAGTTCCAACTGTGATGCTACAAATGAAAGAATTGCACCCTTTTTATGACTGCATGATACCTCATTGTGTACATGTACCATATTTTCTCTATCCTTTTGTTTGTTAATACTTACTTGAGTTGATTCCATCCACACCCTGGTTATTGTGAATAGTGCTATGATAAACATAGGAGTATATATGTTTCTTTAAGGTACTGATGTCAGTTCCTTCAGATTTATACCCAGAAGTGGGATCACTTGGTCTTACGGAAGTTCTATTTTTAGTTTTTTGGGTTTTTTTTTGAGGAACTTCCATACTGTTCTCCATCACAGCTGTACTAGTTTACATTTTCACAAAGTGTTTTTGAGTTCTCTTTTTCTCCACAACCTCACTCACATTTCTTATTTTCTGTGTTTTTCATTGTAGGTATTCTTATTGGGATGAGATAATAGCTTATTTTGGTTTTTATTTGCATTAGTGATACTGAGTATTTTTCCATGTATGTGTTAGACATTGGTATATCTTCTTTCAAGAAATGTCTATTCAGGTCATTTGCTTATTTAACAATCAGATTATTCTCTGCCCTATCATCATCATCACTATTGTTATTTGGTTATTTGAGTTCTTAAATATTCTGGCTATTAATCTCTCATCAAACAGATAGCATTTAAATATTTTTTCCATTCTGTAAGTTGTCTCTTTTTTTTTTTTCCCTGTTGATTATTTTCTTTGGTGTACAGAGCTTTTTACATGATTTGACATAATTCCTTTTGTCAATTTTTGCTTTTGTTAACTGTCCCTTTTGGAGTCATATCTAAAAAATCTTTGCCCAGACCAACGTTGTGAAGCATTTTCCTTGTGCTTGCTTTCTTTTTTTCTTTCTTTCTTCCTTTCTTTCTTTCTTTTATTTTCTTTCTTTCTTTCTTTCTTTCTTTCTTTCTTTCTTTCTTTCTTTCTCTTTCCTTCCTTCCTTCCTTCCTTCCTTCCTTCCTTCCTTCTTTCTTTTTATGGAGATGGAGTAGGGTGGGGCAGGGGAGTTGAGATAGAATGTTGCTATGTATCCCAGGCTGGCCTTGAATTCAAACTCATGGTGATCTTACTTTCTCAATCTTCTGGGTGCTGGGGTTACAGATGTTGGGCACAATAACTGACTGTCCCTTATGTTTTCTTTTAGTAGTTATTTTAATCACTTTTCCTCATGCTAAGACAAATACCCAACACCTGCAATTTAAAGGCAGAGAGGTTTATTTTGGTTTGTTGTTATCATCGATAGCTAGCTCCAAGGCAGAAAGGGCACGGTGGAAGTGTCCAGCAGAGAAAAACCACTCACTTCACGGAGGTCGTTAGTCTATATGCATGGGTTTATGACAGTACCATGCTATTCAGTTACTATAGCTTCGTAGTATGTCTTGAAGTCTAGTATTTTGATATCTCCAAGTTTGTTCATTTTTACTCAGAATTTCTTTGGCTATTCTAGGTCTTTTGTGATTCCATCCACATTTTTAGGAGTTTCTTTACATTTCTGTGAAGAATATCACGGCTATTTTGTTATGACTGTAGATTGTTTTAAGTAGAAAAGAAGAACAGTTTAAGGATAGTACATTTAGGGCATTTTAGCAACAATAATAACTTCAATTCATGAACATCAGATGTCTTTTCCATTTTTTGTGTCTTCTTCAATTTCATCAGAGTTTTGTAGTTTTCATTACAGAGGTCATTTACCGCCTTTATTAAATTTATTCCTAGGTATTTTATTTTATTTTTGTTGCTATTGTGAATGCGATTGGTTGCCTGATTTCATTTTCAGCAGTTTTGTTGACTTTTCTGTTGATTTTTATCCTATTAATTCACTGCATTTGTTTATCAATTTTAACAGTTTTTTAGGGTAGACCAAAAGGTGAAAAGAAATGCATAGGTAAAAATATAGGCAGTGTGCGTGCACACAGACCTTTGGAAAGGGCTGCTTGGGAAGAAAGCAGAACAGAGGTGGAAGATGAAGGGCGGCCTTTCACACTGCTAAGGCTGCTGCAGCGGGTGCAACCAGGGAGCCCAGACTCGTCTCCTCCGGGCTGTGCATGCTGTGTTGTCGCGCGCGCCCCCTGCTGGCGGCAGAGCCTCAAGGCGAGCTGCTCCCCCAGAGGAGGAAGCTTGGCTTCTGGAGGTGAAATGCTGCGCTCGGTGCGCGTTGGGGTATCAGAAAGCAGGATTCAGAGCCGAGGTGCCCGGCTCCGTGTGCTCCACGCAGGTAACGCACGAGAGCACGATGGTCCTCAGCTCGAGGTGCCTGCGGCCTCCTCGGTAGGGCCTCCTGGGTACCCTTCCTTGCCTTGTGAACCGGCCGAAACAGAGAAAACGGTGACGCCCACTTTCCCTCCGCCGCCTGCCCCTGCCCGCGCCTGCAGCCGGGCCGCTATTGTCTGCAGAGGTGGAGGACGAGCAGAGCAGTTTGGGAGAACTCCAAACTGAAATGGCTTCAGTATAATGACAAAAGATTAAGGCAAACAGATTAAAATTTTATTAACACGAATTAACTGTAGAGTTCAGTGTGATAGTGCCATGCATGTGTGGAGTGTGCATGGATCAAATACAACCTCTTTCATCCCACCCTGTCCCTTCCAAACTACAGTCATCACTCGCCTACTTTCAGGTTGATACTTTTAGCTTCTACATATGAGAGAGACTATGGGGCGCTCGCCTTTCTATTTTTGGCTTCTTGCAAAAATAGGTAAGTTTTGTTTTTGTGATGCTGAAACCCAGGATCTTGAGCCTTGTAAACTGGTGCTCTAGCATTAAGCTACATGCTCAGCAAGGTAAGTGGACTTTACATTCCTCCCAAATACTTTCCCAAGCCTATAGTTATGCTGCCTAATTCCTGGGTACTTTATAAATAAACCCATGGTTAGCACTGTGTATGTGTGATTTTTCTGGTGACCTTTTGGAATCCATATCTTCCTCCATCCTTTTTCTGGACGCTTCTCTCCCTCTTTTTTTCTCTGGCCACAAAAACGGACAAGTTGGACACTTGGGAAGCTGAGTCTACAGTTTATCTTTTTAATCTCTTCCTTTGTCTTGGCCCATCAAATTTTTCTAAGCCTGTATTTGTCATGACAAGATACTGCAATAAAAAAGAATAATCCTAAATGTTTTTAAAATAAAGTGCAAATCTGAAAGTTAATCACACATTGTAGTCTGTGTTCCCCACTCAGCACTTATTTATGTATTTATTGCGGCACTTATTTGTGTATGTGTTTATTATATTTATGTGTATTTGAACCAAGGGCCTCATGCTTGCTAGGCAAATTTTTCCCACTAAGTTAATTTCCCAAATCTATTTGTTTTGGGACAAGGCCTTGCTAAATAGCCCAGGCTCGCCTGCATCTCTTGCCTCAACCTCCAGAGTAGCTGACATGACAGGCACAACCAGCACACCTGGCTCCCCTTTCACTTTTAGAGGTGTCAGTAAGGTCATCTCTGCAGGCAGATCTGTGGGTGACAGAGGAGCAAAGCCTCACACAGGATTGCCCTGCAAAATCTTTTGTCTTGTTATATATTTCCACGTAGCATCTGTTTGCAAATGGTTAAGCCATTTGCTAACTTTTGGATGTTACCTGAGATTTTCCAAAAGCAGCTGACTTTCTTCAGGATATAAATTAAAATTTCAAGGTGGGCATCTCCCCTCCATACATTGGCTCAGTTCTTACAAATTTAAGAAAATAAAATCATTGTTAGCCTGCTCATGTGATTTTTTAATTGGGGGGATTCTTATTTCACACACAAACCTGCACAGGCCGAAAACATAATTAGAATCAAGTTCAGTTGAAAACTTCAGTGAGAAAGGAAGACCATTGTACGTCAGTCGGAGAGAGTTCTGTGTTGGGCCACAGATCCACAGCCCAACATCATCTTCGCTTGAACCGAAGCTGAAAGTCATGTCACATGCTGACATTCATGGGCACACTTATGCTAAGTTTCACAAAACTTCATTTTGGTGTTTCAGTGAATGTCTCCATATGGTTACTTCTGTGATATGAATGTGTCCCTCAAAAGCCAACTTTGGAGAGTTAACATCTTTGCAGTTGTGTGGGGAGGTGGGGCCTCCAGGTGGACAGAGCCAGGGTGGCCTCTCCACTTAGGGCTGGTTAGCTCAGTTGTGAAAGGGCTGGGGCTATATGTTCCAACTCTTGTCCCTCCTGCCCATGTGTGCCTTCCGCCATGGATGACACAAGAAGGTCCCCACCAGTCATAGGCTCTTGATCTTGTGTGGGAGACAACTTGAGCGAGTCCCCTTGAATGCAGAACAACTGCTGCGACTTTGATTATATCGAGACTTATTTCCTTATGTTGATATATACAGAGCTGACTATGGTATTTTCTTCTATCTTCAATTGGCTCTGAGCATTGCAAATAAGGCTAGCTGAGGTACTGGTATGTAATCTCTAAAGCCATCCGACAGTGTCCTGTTTCCTCCCATAGTGATCTCTATAAAATATATAGGCACAGCGGGATGGCAGAGCCAGTGAGCTCCAGGAATGTCGACTGGGTATGAGCCTCTAGAAAGAGGCTATATGAGTCCCCAGGGCATACAAGTTTACATATCAGAAGCAGGTACTGGTATGTAATCTTTAAAGCCATCAGACAGTGTCCTGTTTCCTCCCATAGTGACGTTTGTAAAATATATAAAGCACAGTGGGATGGCAGAGCCAGTGAGCTCCAGGAATATTGACTGGGTATGAGTGTTGAGAAAGAGATTGTGAGCCCCCAGAGCATAAAGTTTACATATCAGAAACTGAAGCAGCAGCCTCCTAAAATAATTCAGTTGCTTCCTTGATTGGGTTATGCAAACTGATCCCTCTGCATATCTTTATCTCTGCATTTTGCAGAGATACCTTTCTCACTACCTGGCTAGACAGCTCAAGTACTCACATAGTTCTCGCCATCTTCACTGTCACTCATCCTGAAGCCACCCCCTTTCTTCATAAGAGAATAAATTCTGGGAAAGGCCTAGAATCAAGGCCTTTATCTGCATGTCCTCATGAGGATTGGACTCAGGACCCCTTGGCTGCCCTTAACTTTGAACATGTCTTGCTGTCTTTACTCTTGCCGTGGGTTGCATTGGAGGTGGTAGATTGGAATTAACTTGCTGGGATTCCAATAATGTCTCAGTGGAATTATAAATATAACTTCTTGGGTTGTAAGGAAGACTAGAGAAAGGATTACACTACTTGGATTACCGTACTCAATATTTGGGATTACAATAATCTTGAATTACGTTGTTCTTTATAAACTACTCAGTTTGTGGTATTCTGCTATAGTAACAAGAAACAAATGAAGACAGCTGTATTTTCTGTATTCAGAATGGAAAATAATTGGGTGGAAACCTTGGTAAGACTCATATTCTCTGAGTGCAGTCCACACTTTCACTATAAGCAGACTTTCCTGTCTTTCCCAGACACACAAACACATAAGCCCCTGCTCCCAATCACACACATATGCACTCTACAATTTTATGTACCTATGTACCTGTCTCTGGACCATCTAGAAGTATTTTTTGGAGAGCACTGGGCATTGAGTCCAGGGCATTTACACTGAGCTACACCCCTAGACCCCCTTTCAATTTTGAGACAGAGTCTTGCTAAATTGCCCAGGCAGGACTCCAAATTGTGATCCTCGTGCCTCAGTCTCTCAAAGTGATGAGATTATAGGCATGTGCCATAGTCCCTGGTTTAGACATACTCAATAAGGACTTCCATGTCAGGAGAGAGATGTGATATTAATCAGGCATTGGTGTGAAACAGACCTTTGTGATTTTGGCTCCTCTTTGACCGACAAGTAACATTTTCTGACTTTTAATGTCTTTAACTATAAATCAAGGATCAGATCTAGCTGGTGGGTCGTTGTGACATTCCTTTACTCGACCTTCTCAGTAGGCCTTCCTCATTTCTTGCATGCTACATAGCGAGAACCAAAGTTTCTCTGAATGCTCCCTTCTTGGGCTGAGAGTGGGGTCCAAGATATGTCTTACTGTTTGCCACATTGCCCTTAATTGTTGGATTCAGTCTTCAAGTACAGTGTCTTAGTCACCTTCTTGTGAGAGAACATAATACCTCACACCTGTAGTTTAAAGTAAGAGAAATTTATTCTGGATCGTGGTTTCAGAGGGTTCAGTGTATGGCCGGCTGCCTCCAAGGCAGAAGCAGAATGGTGGTAGGGCCTGGTGGAGGAAAACCGCTCACCTCATGGCAGCCAGGAAACAGAGAGGTAGAGAGAGAACTGGAACAAGAATATATTTTCCAAGTCACACCCCTAGTAATCTTCCTCCAATCAGGCCCAGCTCCTAACTGCACGTTTAGCTATGATCTCAGTGGATCAATATGCTGATGAATATAGCACCCCTATGATCCAGTCACCTTCCAAAAGCTCCATACTGAACTCAGAAGTCTTTTGGTGCACATTCTAGATCTAAAAGTACATTTCTCATTTTTCAGACGTATTTAGCCATAACAAATCATCTGTGTAGCAGTGACCAGGAGGCCAAGGTGTATATTATGCTGTATCTTGCCCTGCTAGTTACATGGCTTGTCCTTTGTGCTCTGCAGGGCAGGAGCTGTGTGAAGGGGTTCATGCCAATGGACAGATGCTACCCACCACTGTAGGCTTGATCTCTAAATGTGACCTTCTTCCTGCTGCCTGAGTGAATGTAAAGGACCAGGAGCTTGACACTTAAGGCAGGTGAGCATTGAGAAGGAGGAAGGAGCCTGCCTTGGAGGGCAGATAAGCAACTCATCTTCATGGTGAAGACGATGCTGCATCAGGAAGGCTGGGTGAACCCCATAACTAATGTGAATCACAAACCCCACATGAGATGCTAAAATGAACAAGGAAGTAGAATTTGAACTCAGGCCTGCTCTAGAGAATCCAGGGCATAACATTTAAATACAGTATATTGAATAGTGTTCTTGGCAGCCCTCACTGCTGGAGTATAAACAAGGAGGAATGAGCCAGATGTGGTCTGTGGGGAAACAATGAAGACTAAAAAACATGACCCAGGTCCTCCTCGTTGCTCTGCCCTATTTCTGATCAGAGTTCAATGCATTTTCCAACTCAGTAGTGATTTTGATTCCACTCTACTATGCATTCACTCTCCATCACTCTCCTGGTGTGCCTTGTTTGGTGGCCATCACAAACCTACAGAGCCCTGCCACCTAGCGCTGCCATCCTTGCTCCACCCACTTGTGCCAGTGTGGTCTCCAGAATGGTGGAATCACTTCTTGTCCCCAGGAGTTGGTTAGATAGGTGGCATCTCTGGTTCAGACCTGCTCCATCAAAATCTCCTCTTAACCAAGCTGTTTGGATGCATAGTAAACTTGAAATTTTGATTTTTTTCTGCTTTGTAACACACTATCACGTACCTGGTTATTCATGTTGTGCACTAAGAAACTGAAGCAATGCAAGAACATGAGCCTTTTCCCTGGTCTCAAGATGCTTTGATTTTATTTCTTTTTATAAAACACAACTCCTGTTTCATTAGATTACATGCTTGACATAGATTTAGATCAAACTTTGTTGTGCACTCAAATATAAAAGTGACAGATACACAGACACTATCAACAGCAGGTCAGCAGATAAATTTGGGGAATCCTGGGGGTTAAATCTAGGACCTTCACACTGAGCTACATCATCAACCCTTTTTTAGTTTTTACTTTGAGACAGGGCCTCACTAAATTGCTAAGCTCCCTGGTTTGGGCTTGAACTTACAGTCTTTCCACCTTAGCATCCTAGAGTGCTGGGATTACAGGCTGTTGTGCCCAGCTAGTATAGAATATTGATATATCAGTGTTTCTGAGAGTTCTTTAGTGGTTAGTCTGAGTCTCACCATCACCTCGTTACTTTTCTCTGACTCTGAAGCACTTCTCTGACCCAGCCAGGGAAAACCTGATTTGTTTCTTTCAGCCAGAGTGCAGAACCTTCTGGAAATGACAGATGTTTTCCCCAATTACCTGAAATGCAATTGATGTCACCTGCCTGCATTATTTCCTCCTGGTAGCAGCTGCAAGCCCAGGACACCTTGCCGGGAGCTGACCCTTCAGCAGATGATCTCAGCCCACTTTTGTCTAGGACAGGAGTAGCTTTCTCTGTCCTAACTCTTCTTTTAAAAAAAAGGCTTAGGCAGTTGCCCCTTTCTACCACTAAACTGGTCCTGAAAATGTACTGGGAAGCTTTCAAAAATAGTCAGTCATGTGACATGCCTGGTTTGGGGAAGGGGAAGTTGAGTTGTTCACTTTTCTAAGTGGAAAATGTACCCATATTCATGGAAAAACAGCTACATCTCTTATGGGGACCTATTCATGGAAAAGCTCACAGCTACATCTCTTATGGGGGCCTCTTTCCTCTCCAAAAAGGGCAGGTGGCAGCCCTTCACCAGGCATAATCACTGTGGGCAAGCTTTCAGACTGGTGGAGAGGCAGTGCATTTTATAGCATTGGTTCCAAAACTCAGAATTTTTCCTGGGCCATCTCAACAGCCAATAAAATTTGCCAGAGGAGGCTACTCAGGAGCCCGGGGCCCTTCTTAAGGGGCTTGGAGGGTTTAAAAAAGGATGCTGAAGGCAACAAAAAGGAGAAAACTAGAAGGCTAGAGAAAGCATGTATCATTTGAGGCTCTTAAATGTAGGAGAGTGTGTAGGAAGAGATACTGGGGTCGCAGTGATCCTGTAACAAGCACGACAGTGGCTTTCCTGATCTAACATTTCTTGTCCTCCTCCTGTGTTTGCATAGCACCTTACAGGGAGAGATTCATTTCATTTCCAGCATTGTATTTGCTGCTTGTTTCATGAATGAGGAACTGATAATTCACAGATGAGCCAACAGTTTTATAGGATGAGTGCTCCTTGTTTCATGGAAAATCAGTCTGCACACGAATTTGGCACTTGAGGTCTATGGATTCCAACTGTCTGTCACCCACAGTCAGCCCTAGAAACTGGCCATTGGTGAGTATGTACCATGGCTCAAAAACTGAAGCCAGAGTATTCCACATATTTATTAGCATTTAAATTTCTTTTAATGTTTGATATAGGTAAAAATGACCTCTTACCAAAAAAAATCAGAGGGCTGTTACTCTATTGCTGAGCAATACTAGTCCAATTTCCTTTTTTTTTTTTTTTGCGGCACAGGGGATTGAACTCACAACCTTGTGCCTTGTTAGACAGGTGCTTAAGTCACTGAGCTAAACTCCCAGCCCTGGTTTTTTGAGACAGGGTCACACTGTGTAACTCAGGCTGGCCTTGTGCTCTTGTTGTAGCCCAAGCTGGCCTCGAACTCACAACGCTCCACCTACCTCAGCCTCCCGAGTGCTGGGATTAAAGGTGTGAGCCACCAAGCCCAGCTTCAATTTCCCTTTTTAATACAAAAAATGTGGTGTGACCAAAGATAAATTTTTTATTGATTTTGAAAAGCTGAGAGTAAATATGTATGCCTATGTACTCATAAATATGCACATTACATACAAATATGCATACATTGCATATGTATATTACATGCATTTACACATATTATATATGTATTTGTTGCATATATATATTGTATAGGCATTCATACTTGGATATGTATATTATATGTAAATGAGTTTATGTATATTCTATGTGTATGTGGACTTGGTACACATATGCATTTTGTTTATGTATGTACATGTGTTTATTATACATGCATACTGAAAATGTGTAAATATTTATATGAAATAGTGACTCATGCACTTATATATTGATGCAAAGAGTGGAAATCATTGCCATATAAAAGCTACCAAAACTTGATTCCTAGATTAATACTACTTTGGAAGCTAATTTATTCAATACACAGAAACGTGTGTATTGAATAAATTGCAGCAGCTTGGTTGAGAAATCTGAACCCAAACAGCTTCTTAGTGTGTTTGCCATGGCATTATCCTCTGGTTAGTGCCTGTAAATCAATACTACCTGTCCCTCTACATAATTCATACATTTCTCCAGCCACAGACTGTGGTCACTTGTAGGCCTTTTAAAACCAACAACAGGAGCTCATCTTGGGACAACATAGACCATGACATGAAGGGAATTTGTGATGTTTTTCATGAGAATTGGAATATGGAAAGCATGCCAGACCTCTATGACTCAGAACTGCAAGAGGTGAAAAACCAGCCAAAAACTGGTTTCCCCCCTTTCCTTGTCTTTACATTGTTGTGGATAAAACCAGGACTGAATCAGATGGAAGACACACAGCACCAAGGAGCTGGAAGGCAAATCCTTATTATACTAGCAGGCTGGAGGAAACTGAGTTCCAAATCACCAGCCCCATCTTGGGGTTAAACAGACACTTATATATGTTTTAAGCAAGAAGTACAAAAGGCTGATAGCAGGTTATTTAATAATTGATTATGTATGCTGGGTCATATGTTGTCAGGCAGACTTGTTCCAGGCTGAAGGGAGTTTGTTAAGGTTAGGGGCTTGGTTAAGCAATAAGAATCAATCATTGTCTTAGACTGAGCTGGTCTGTCTCTGGGTGATGAGTCCTTGAAACCTTGAAATAAGTCAGCACAAGATGTACTTTCTGGCTAAGTTACACTTATCTTACAAGTTGCAGCTGGCATTGGAATCTCAAGGCTAGCTGAATCTAAATGGGCTGAGCCTGCCTTTCCTGCTTTTAATATATTGTCAGGTTATAAGTTTTAAAATTTCCTTTACAACATGTTTTATTTTCTACATTTTCTTCTTTTTAAAAATATATATTTGACTATTTTAATCCTTTTAGTTCTCATGAAACTTCATCAAATTTGAAACATTATGTTTTAAAAGCATTATAAAGATTCCAATTTGTAAAACATCTTGAGAAAAAGATTTGTGTTTCTGTGACCTTTAAAAAAGTTTGTAAGTCCATGTTGTTGAGTGATGTTAATTCATCTATGAATTTGAATATATTGGGTCTTACCAGGAGCTGTTCTGGACACTGGCAGGAAGGGGAGGGTGGAGTTTACCCTTAGGGACAACACTCTAGAGGTCAGGGTGGTAAGCAAAAGCCTTGACCTTGAACAGTACTGCCTCAGGGGTGAAGGAAGTGCTTCCAGCCACATTGAGGCAACACAGTCGTGTGTTTCTGTGCCCAGCTCCCAAATATATGTTCCCAGATATGTTTCTCTTGCTTTGTGTGATGCACTTGAACTTTCAAGATTTGATTTGAGTATCAATAATTTTGGAAGATAGATGTTATTTTCAACCAAATTTATAAATAAGGGCAGAGAAGATAGTGAAGTGACGCCATGTCACTCAGCTAGGAAGAACTCAGTCAATGTCTAAGACCTGCCCTAAAATGATGAAGTTAGAATTTATAATTTCAATTTTTTGTTTATTTAATTTTGTTATATAAGTGAAGATATTCATTAAAAATGTCAGAAAAGTAAGAATTAATTAAATTTTTACCAAATGCATTTTCTTACCCCAGTTCTTTTCTTTTTTTTTTTTAAGTTTGAGATAGGGTCTCACTAAGTCACTGAATTGTCCAGGCTAGACTGGAAATTGAGATTCTCCTGCCTCCGTGTCCCAGAGTCTGGAATCACAGGCATGTGGCAACATGATCAGCTAGTCTTTTTTTTTTAGAGATGTTCTGATAGTTCACACAACCAGCTTTTGTAGAGATGTTTTATATGCAAAATGTTTTAATTGTGGTGTTCACAGACCTACTTGGATTCAAAGAAGTGCAGTGTAGCAACCAAGAATAATTTGAAAAGAAATGCTGTGTCTAGTACTTTCTCAAAATTACACTAGAAGAGATCGTATTGTGACCCACAGAAGCACTGATCTGTCTGGCAGAATCTTGGCACTGTCTCTTGCTCATCATGGTTTTTGAGATGCTGTTGTCCTGCCTGTATTGGGTCCACAAAGCACAAAATACGTTCAGACTGTTTACTTGTGTGTAGCCTTGGACAGCCCTCAAAATGTCTGTATTCACTCTTTAAGAGAGGTCTAATGATGCCTAATGGGGTAATGTATCAATAATGCCTGACTCTAAATAAATAATGCCCTGTTCCTTTTTTCTGTCTCTCTTGCTCTCAAAATGTTTTTTACACTAAAATTATCTATTTCACAACACAATGAAAACAATGTAGGCTCCAGCTCCTTACAAGCATTCTCACTAAGGAGAAAGGATCTAAGGATGGGGGAGAGTCAAGTGCAATGCACAGACTTCGGCAGAGGAGAAAGGGGGCTAGTGGTCACACTACACCTCTGTTCAGCAAGGTCTGCGGATGTCATCTCTACCACAATGACTCATGCAACTCCCCTACCCCAGTGGGTTGCATGCAAAAAGAGTTCAAAGATCTCCAGACGGAGTTGAAGGTTATACTGGATTGGAAAGTGTCCTCCCCAGACTCGTGCACACCACAAACCCCAGAATGAGGCCCAACTTGAATAGGATGTGTGCAGGTGTAATCAGTTAAGTTAAGGTGAGGTCCTACTGGAGTAGGGTAAGCCCTAATCCAATGCCTCGGTGTGCTTAGGAGAGGAAAATTTGGATACAAACTCAGAAATACCCAGTACAAATAACGTTGATCCCATCATTCATCCTAGCCAGTTTTTAACCCAGACCAGACTTTGTGGGACTGCTTGCTTAATTTACTAAGTTAAACTCAGATTGGTCAGCTTTGCTTTCTCAGGAAAATCTTGACTTAGTGCTTAGAACTCCCCCATGGGGGTGCAGTAGGCTTGAACTGCCCAGGGAATGACAGTCAGCTTGCATGTTGCCTAAATGTGTGAAGCTCTTGTGTCCCCCGGGCAGAATATCTGGGAGGAGCGGGCCTCTGCTGCATTATTTTGACTCCAAATAAAATTTCTTTCCTTAAGTTAACAACAAAGTGTACCTTAAAATTTCTTTACAAGTCTTTCTTTCTCTTTTTTAATTATGAAAACAAAACAAAAAAGGATAGAAATTGTACAGAATTTTTTGAAAACTAGGAAATTAACAGTAATTAATATATTGCATATTGTTTTCTTAGAAGTAGTTGTTCAGATTGCAAGATTTAGCCATGAAAAAAAATGATCAAAGAATCAAACAATGAAAGCACGAACTTTTCTTTTTGATGAATTTACAGAGATTAGTAGCATAGTTATCTATCTTGTATACACACACACACACATATATGTAGACCTATATACATATAATGTTTTCCCTTCTTCCTTTTCTCCTTTCCCATATCCCAACTGTTCTTTCCTTTTCATTTACACAGTATCTCTTGTACATTTTGGACTGTGTATTACTCTTTTGGTTTTTTTTTTTTACACTCGGGAGACAATAAGGTATTTACACATGCAAGTTTAATTTATTTCACTTATGAATATGGTCTCAAGTTGCATCCATTTACTTATAAAAGTTTCAAGTTTATCCTTTATAGCTGAGTAATACTCCATTGTATAAAAATGCCACATCTTTTTCATTCTTTCTGCAGTTGATGGGTATTTGGGTTGTTTCCAAGATTTAACTATTACAAATTGTGCTGCTATCAACATGGTTGCATGTATATCATTGTGGCATGATGTTTTCAATTCTTCTGGGAAAATACCTAGAAGGGGCATACCTGGATGGAATGGGACCTCCAATACTAGCTTTTTGAGGAATCTCCAAACTAATTTCTGCAGTGTTTGTATGAGTCTACACTCCCACCAACAGTAGAGAAGGGTTCCTTTTCCCCCACAGCCCCACCAACATTTGTTATTGATTGATTTCTTGATGGCAGTAATTCTTTCTGGAGGGAGATGGAATTTCAATGTTTTAATTTTCATTTCTTGAATGACAAGTGATGTTGAACATTTCTTCATGTATTTACTTGCCATTTGTATTTCTTCATCTGAGAAGTGCATGCTCATCTCAGATGCCCATTTTTGGAGTTGGTCTTTGAATTTGAGGGGCCTGATGTTTTTCAGTTCTTTATATGTTATAGATATAAGTCCTTTGTCTGAGGGACAGTTGGCTAAATTTTTTTCCCATTCTGTGGGTTTTTTTTTTTTTACTCTTTTGGTGATTTCTTTTGAAGTGCAGAAACTTTTTAATGAGATCCCACTTGTTGATTCTTTGAAGTAGTTCCTGTGCAGTTTGTGTTTTATTCATGAAGTCTTTGCCTACCCCTGTGTCTTCAAGATTTCTACCTACCTTGTCTTTCAGTAGATTTAGTGTTTCTATTTTAGTATCTAGATCTTTGATCCATTTTGACTTTAGTGCATGGTGATAGATGTGCGTCTGGTCTTAGTCTTCAGCATGTCAAAAGCCAGTTTTTCCAGCATCTATATTAAAGAGGCTATGTTATTTCCAGTGAACACGTTTGGCCCCTTTGTCAAGGATAAGGTAAGGTGGCTGAGTGCATTTGTGTTGCATCTGCATCTTTTAATCTGTTCCACTGATCCTCAGGTCTGTTTTTTGGCCTGTACCATACTTATTTATCTCAATAACTTTGTAGTATAATTTCAAGTCAGGGTTTATGATGCCTCCTACCTTGCCTTTGTTGCCCAGGATTGCCTTTGCTATTCTAAGTCTCTTCTGTTTCCAAATGAATTTCTCTAGATCTATGAGGTATGTTAATGGTATTCAATCAGGATTGCATTAAATATATATAACAGCTTTGGGAGTATGGCCATATTCACTATGTTAGGTCTTCCTATCCAAGAGCAAGGCATATCTTTCCATTTTCTGATATCTTCTTCAATCTCCTTTTTTTAGAATACCATAGTTTTCAATGTATAGATATTTTACATCCTTTGTTAGGTTGATTGTTAAGTATTTCATTGTTTTGGATGGTGTTTTGAAAGGTGTTATTTTCATAATTTCTCTCAGTGAGTTTGTCGTTTGAGTACAGGAATACTATTGATTTTTGAGTGTTGACTTTGTATCCAGCTAAATTACTGAATTTGTGTCTGTAGTGATTTCACCCTTTTCATTCCTCAGTGCATGAATTTGAGTTTTTCCTTCCTTTTCTTGATAAGGTTGACCAAGAGTTTATAAATTTTGTTTATTCTTTCAAAGAACCAACTCTTTGATTCATTGATTCTTTGTATTGTTTTCTTGGTTTCAATCGTGTTAATTTCTGCTCTGATCTTTATCATTTCTTCCCTTCTATGAACTTTGGTCTTGACTTGCTCTTCTTTTTCTGGAAGCATGAAGTGCAGCATTAGGTTGTTTATTTGTTCTGATACAGTCTTCCTTATGTGAGAATTCATTGCTATATGTTTCTCTCTTAGGACTGCTTTCATTGCATCCCCCAGGTTCTGGTATTTTTTACCTGCATTTTTGTTGAACTGTAGATAATGTTTAATTTCTTCTTTAATTTCATCTGTAGCCCATTGATTGTTCAGGTGAGTGTTATTTAATTTCCATGTGTTTATGTTGGTTTTGCAGTTTCTTTTGCCATTAATTTCCAATTTCAGTGCATTATGGTCAGATAACATGCATGGAATAATTTCAATTTCTTTGCATTTATTTAAGCATGTTCTATGGGCTAATATATGGTCTATTTTAGAGAACAGTCCATGTGCAGCCGAGAAGAATGTGTATTGTGATGTTGTTGGATAGAACACTCTGCAAACACCTAATAAGCCCATTTGTTTGCAGGTTTGATTCATTTCCATTATTTCTTTACTGACTTTTTGTCTAGTTGGTCTATCTCTTTGTGACAGTGGGGTATTAAGGTACCCCACTACAATTGTGCTATTGCATATTTGATTTTTCATGTCTATTAGTATTTGTCTTTAGTTGGATGTTCCTGTATTTGGTGCATATATATTTATGATATTATCTCTTCCTTTTGAATTTTTTCCCCTATCAAGTATGTAGTGACCTTCTTTACCTCTTCTGATCACCTTTGTTCCGAAGTTCACATTGTCTGCAAACAGAATAGCTATTCCTGCTTTTTTCTTTGTTCCTGTTGCATTGAACATAGTTTTCTACCCTTTGACTTTCAGTCAATGAGTTTCTTTTTGAGTTAGTTGTGTTTTTATACACAGCATATTGTTGGATCCTGTTTTTTGATCCATTCTGCCAATCTATTTCTTATAATTGGTGAATTGAGGCCATTTACATTGATGGTTATAACTGATATGTATTGGCTTAACTTTGTCATGTTATTTTCCTGTGGTTGGTTTACTGTCCACCCCCTGCCTTGTTTAATTGCTTTTCATGCCTGGTGGATTTTTTCTGTTGTAGTTCTGGAAATTATGGTAATTTTTATTTCTATCTAGAATGTCTTTCAGTACTCTTTCTAGGGTTGGTTTGGTGGACATGAACTTCCTCGGTTGTTATTTGTCATGGAAGTATCTTATTTTTTCATTAATTTGGAAGAAAATTTTTCATGGTACAGCAATTTGGGTTGAAAGTTGTTTTCTTTCAGGGCTTAAAATACTTCACTCAATTCTTGTTTTGACTTGAGAGTTTGTGTTGAAGTTGACTGTGATTCTAATGGGCTTTCTTTGATAGATGAGCATTTTCTTTTCTCTAACAGATTTATTGTTCTGTTTTTATGCTGAATTTCTGGGATCTTGATTAAAAGTAGATTTATTTTGGTTATGGCTATTTGGAGTGTAGATTTATTTTGGTTATGGCTGTTTGAAGTTCTATATTCCTCACTTATCTGTATATCAGATTCTTTCCCCATGCTTGGGAAATTTTCTACTATTAGTTTTGCAAATAATTTTTTTATGTCATTTGCATTGACTCCTGCATTTTCATTGACACCTATCTGTCTTACATTGTTTTTCTTTTCACCATTTTGGAGTCACTGAATTGTTATTTTTAAGAGTTCTTTCCTTTCATGATTGTTATCTGCAATCCTGTGTTCAGGGTCTGAAATTCTATCTTCAGTTTTGTTCAGGCTGTTTTGCCAACATTCAAAGGAATTTTTAATTTCCTGGATATCTCTTTGAATTTGTTTCATGCATTCTATTTATTTCCTATATTGTTCATTCAAAGTTTCCATAATTTTCCTAGCCTCCTGTACTTTTTTTTTTATCTGTATATTCTCTAACTATGCTGAGCAACTCCTTCATTAAAGTTATCATTTATTTCTTTACCTGAGAGATTATTTCTAATGTGATTTTCTCTATAGCCTCATGGATTTGTTTCTTTATTTCACTTGATATCTTTTCAGAAATTTCAGATATGTGACTTCCAGTGTCCTCTATTTCAATGCCTCCTGTACTTATTCTGGACAGGCTACGCATTTAAGTTTGCATTTTGCTTTTCTGTTTTGTCATTTTCACCTCTTGGGTTAATATTTTCATCTTTTCAATCCCACTAATCTTAACTGTCTAACATGTGTGTCTTAGGGTCCTATTGTGTAGCTGATATTCACCCAGTTTCTGGGTCCTGCAGTGTCAGGGAGGGGTTAGTCACCTGAATTCTTCCTGTGGGGCCAGTTAGGTGCGTCCTATATTCTTCCTAGGCTGACCAGCCTAGGAGTATTGATGTGAACCAACCCTTAACTCCTATTGTTACTGCAGAGTCAGACTGTTCCAGGCCACCAGACCCACCTGTCTATAGTGTGCACCCCAACTGGGACCCTACTGTGTCACTGGGGATCTCAGAGGCCCTTTCAGGTTCCTCTGGGCTGGGGGAGCCCTTGCTGGCATACTCATCAGCCCATCCAGGTTTCTTTGCATAGAAGAAGGGCTCACTCATGCTCTCGCTGGCTCACCAAAATCCTCTATGTTTTTAGGAGGGTTTGCTGAGGCTCTTGTGACCCACTGAGTTTGTCTGTTTTGGGGGGCGCTCACTGTGCTCTTGCTTGTCTGCCAAGGTCCTCTGGGTGGGGGGAGGAGTTGCTGAGGCTTCCACCTGCCCACTGAGGTACTTCAGGTGGTGGAAAGGATCACAGATGGTCCATGGGGTGGTGAGGTCTGGGTGTGGGGCAGGGATGGCTGGGTTCCCCTCAGCTGTTGAGGTCTTTTGCAAGTTTTTCTTAATGTGCAGATATTGCCAAGGATGTTGCACACTAAATCACAGAGAATTAAGTTTATGTACTGGCAAAATATGGAATTCAGTTAAATTAGTTTGGTTTCTTTGGAAAAACTAGTGCACTGATTGTTTTTTCCTCTTTTCATTGGATGGCTAGGGGTATGAAGTCAAATTTCCGAGTGTTTTGTAGCTTGAAGTCTATTTTGGGTACTTGTTTCACTCACCACCTTTCTTATGTTTTCTCTTTTGTTTTTTTCACATCCTCAAGTTCCTCTTATTCATTTCCAATTGCATGCATATTTTTATTTGTCTCTGTGTTCTCATTGCTTCTAGTATTTTTCCTTAGTCATAATGAGTACTTTATCATAAACATTCATTTTCTCTCAAAAGCAAACTGCCCTCTACTCTCCTGGGTCTTCTACAAAAGACTTTTATGCCAGAGAAGTTCTCTTTGGCTTAGCTGCCTGGAAAAATTTTAATTACTTTTCAAGACTTAGTCAAAGATGGTGGATAACTTTGTGAAGTTTCTGCAGCTACTAAGGAAGACTCAAGAAATGCTGTTTATATACGTTCTGTTGTCATCCTTTCCCTCTCAACCTAAAAGTCTGACTTGTCTTTACTGCATAGCAAGTGCAACAGAATGATGGATGGAGTGATTATGGCTTATACTGGCTATGGTTTATGCAGGATCTATTTCTCACTAACTGTGGGCTGTGCTGTCTTTTTTATTACTGATGGTATCTGTTGATTTCTTTGTCTCCCAACTGCTCTACCTAGACTGTAGTAGGGAAATTCTATATTTTATCAACATTCTATGTCAACACACAGCAAAGGTGCTCAGCAGCCTTATAATTAATAAAGGATCCAGTAATAGTTTTGGGTTAATTGTTTTGTATGTTCCTAAAATTGTGACCCAAACTACCAAAAAGAAACTTTTAAAATTTATTGGCTATAGTCAGAATTCATAATTACTTTCAGTGAGAAGTTTCCTGGTCTCTGGTTACTAACTAGAAAGCCAGCAGAGAGGCTTAAAATGCAGTAAGTTATTCATAGCTGGGAGTTTCCTTGGTGCTTTGCCAGTGAGTTCTGGTCTCTTTACATGTGCAAATGCTGAAATTGTAGAATGTGTAGTATATGTTACACTAGTTATGTTTATATGGTATTGAAATAACATAATTCCTAGGTGACGGCCTATAAACTGAGACCATTTACATCTCCATCACATTCTTCAGGTTCTTGCATTTTCATAAAAACTGATTTTCCAATGCTGGAGAAGAAATCCAGGAAATTGGAGATATTTACAAAATGTATTTCAGCTGAAGAAGTTTAGTTCAGAAAAATCTGTGGAACATATCACTTGGTTGAAATCTTTAGCATTCATACTTCTAAGCATTTATGATTTTAATGAGGGTCCATTTCACAAAACTCATCATAGTACCACATGAATACTTATGAGATACTACCATAGAATGTACAGTCTGAGATCATTTTCTAAGAACAGAGATAAAGCCTAAGTGATGACTTGTTTTGAATAATGGCTGTATTAGTTAGCTTTCCCATTGTTGAGACACAATATTCAATAACCAAAACTTTAAAAAGGAGAAGTTTTAGCTTATAGTCTGGGGGATTCAGTCCCTGATCAGCTGGTTCCAATGCAGGAACTTTACAGGGGAAGGATGTAGTGGAGTTAGGCTGTTCAGTTTGTGGTAGATGGGAAACAGAGAAGGGGAACAGTTACAGGGAGGAAATGTTAAGGACCATATATAATAGCCAAGACCACCCCTGCAGACACAGAAGCATGTTATTCTAATGTGCTAGATGTTTTTTGATCCAATGAAGTTGGCATATTAGGTTTCAAGGTCATTTTGCTGAAATTTTTGGTTTGCATCAAAATCTTGGAATTTTTAGCATAGGAAACTCTTTTAGAAGATTATTAAAAAATAGCCATTATGGTAAAATTATGGTAGTTTTATTATTTGGTCAACAGAGAAGGCGGGGAGGAGTTGAGGACATGAGTCTAACCTGTTTGGCCATTGTCTTTTGAGAGTACATAAAAGGGCATTCCAGACTAGTCTTTGGACATTCCATTGATTCTGGAGACAGTAGTGTTTCCTTGAATGCAGTCTTCTTTTTTTCTTTCCTCCAGGTTTTGACATGGAAACCAGGACCTTGCATGTGGTTGGTAAGTGTCTGCCACTGAACTCACCCTAGTGCAACCTCTCTGTTCATTCTGATTGGGAAAATTGGGTGTAGATACCAAGGACTCTGGAGTAGCAAAGAAAGGTGCAAATAGAAGTTAGGAAGTCCAGGAGTTTGTGGGAGTTTGTCCTTAGGACAATAACTCCCAAACCTCTGGCACTCTGAAGCCACCCTGCCTCTGGGTCCCAGTTATGGGCTGTCACTCCTGCTAGAGATCAGTGCAATAAGCAAGTTGACTCTTAAACAGAAAGACACTGCACTGGTGTGTGTTGAAATGTATTCTGGGTTTAAAATGTTAGCAGTGAAGCAGGAGATATTTCTCATCTTCTGGATGAAGATTTGGAAAAAGAAGAAAATTCAAAATAAGCGAGAGATTGTGTGGGTCATATTTCTTTCGGGGGAGTTGTTTATGATACTGGAACTGGTGCTTACGTTTTTTTTTGTTGTTGTTGAAAATGAAATTGAGGGACAAGATGGCAGAACAGTAAACAGCAGTATAAGTGGCCTCCCTGAAAGATACCGTCCAGATGCTGGAATATAACAACATGGGGAAGACAAGAAGGAGGGAGGCAGGTCCTCTGGACTCAGAAAGAATCTAAAGTGAGAATTGAAACCCACAGAAAGAGTAAAAAGAAACACTCAAACAAAGAAGGCAGTGGCTGGCGGCACCTCTGCCTAGAGCTGGGTCCACTCTATGAAAGAAGTTGCTGGAACCTGGGGACACATGATTAAAGTGCAGCAGCTGTGGTGGTGGCAGTGACCCTGGAGGCCTCTGCCCAGATAGGCAGCATTGGAGGAGAGTGACCGTGGACAGGGGGAGCAGACCTGGAGGACTAAACTGGCTGATGGTAAGTGCAGCAAACCCAAACCCCAGTCGCCCACAAGGGAGAGCAAGGGACTGGCAGGTATTTTGGAGCTGGAGCCACTCCTAGTTGGGCACAGTCCCATGGAAATTGCTCTGACCAAGCCCCAGAGTGTCCTAGCAGGTGACTGGCTCGGTCTGGAGACCATGGCTCCACATATGCCCTAGGGGTGATAGTGAAAGATTCGTGGATAAGTGACCCAGGTTCCTAGGTGGCAGCCCCACCCCCGTGCACTGTGCCAGTCATTGGGAACCGAAGTGGGCTGGGGAAAGGCAGCAGACAGCACTATAGCAGTGCACCCAGTGGTAACCATCAGATATCCACAATCAGCACTGGCTAGAAGAACCAGTCTAACCTTAGAGAAATTACAGACAATGTGAGGAACACCAAGATTCCTGGTACAAACTTGTCCAGAACAACCCAGGAATATGTCAAGACGAAGAAGCAAAAGGCAGTCTCTGGCCTCCAATCCAAGCAGAACAAATCCAGAAGAAGCAAACACAGAAGAGGTCAGGAGTCCCACAACTAAAGTCTCTGAGGTGATGACAACTGAAGTAAAGAAACAACTTCATGAGGCTATAAAAGAAATTAGAACAGAAATACTAACTCAACTAAAGGAAGAAATGAAAAACATAGCAAAAGAATTGACAGGCATCTCTAAAGGAGACATAGATGAAAAAATGGAGCATAGGAAAATGAGGAAAATCTGGAATGAACAATACAGAAAAGATTTAGAATACATGAAACAGATTCAAAGAGATTAGCAGGAAATCAAAAACTCCAATGAAAGTTGGCAAAAACCACCTGAAGGAAACTAAAGATAGACTTTAAAATCTTGAAGACAGGTTTGCAGCTTGTGATCATGGAAGGAAAAATCTCTTAACAAGAAACCTGGAAGTAACAATACAATGGCTGCAAGACAACCCACAGAAACATAGCTTAAGAATAAAAGGTGTGAGTGAAAAAGCAGGGATCAATACAAATCAAATTAAAAACCTATTTACAGAAATAATTTCAGAAAACTTTCCAAGCATGGGAACAGGAGGTGACTTTCAGACAAGTGAAGCATATAGAACTCCAGCTAAACACAGTCAAAATATACCTACACCCAGACATATAATAATCAAGATCCCAGAAATTCAACACAAAAACAGAATATTAAAGTCTATCAGAGAAAAAAACAGGTCACCTACAAAGGAAAACCCATCAGAATCACGACAGACTTCTCAACACAAACCATCAGGTCAAGAAGAGCTTGGAATGAAGTATTTCAAGTCCTGAAAGAAAATAACTTCCAACCCAGATTGATGTACCCTGCAAAACTCTCTTTCAAAATCAACAAAGAAACAAGATACTTTCACGACAAAGAACAACTAAAGGAACTCATGACCACCAAGCCAACCCTACAAAGAATACTGAAGGACATTTTAGAGAGTGCTAAAAAAGTCTACAGCTCCAGAAACAGCAGCAGAGGGATATCACCGAACGGGGCAGACAATTGAATAATTCATCACTGGGATTTGAGTCCAGTATTGTTTCCAACGAGCTGTTTATTTTGATCTTATTCTATCTCGACCTGCTTCATTTTATTATATATGATGACATAGACAACCATTTCAAAGATAACAAAATATATTAGGGTAGCCTTTATTGATATTTGATCACCTTGTTTTGAAATCCTGTATTGCTTTCATTATACTGTTTTGAGTGATTTTAATCTATTTTGATTTGTTTGATTGTATTATAACAGATGATATAGGCAACTGCTTAGAAGATAATATGAGGCATTATAGAAACCAACGTTGTATTACTATGCATTGCTTCCATTGTTTTATCTTTTATTGGTTTTATTCTGTACTATTTTGTTTGATTATATTAGGCCCGATGGTATGGGCAGTTATTTTGAAGATAACAAGAGGTATTACAAGGTGAAAAGAGGAAAGAAGGAAGGGAAAAGGAAAGAGACATAGATTTATATGTGGGTATACATAAGATGGTTAAAATGACTATACTACTAAATGCATTAACTATTGAGAGAACAGTTGATACTCATATGATGAGATCAATTTTACATGTCTATATCTGTCAATCTGAGCAACCCCTTTGAAGGTAACAATATACAATGTTACAACCACTGTCAAATTCCAATCATCTCATTTTGTAAACCTATAATGTTACAGTATCGGATTTGTTGTTGTTGTTTGTTGGTTCCTTTAGCTTTTTGTTTCTCTTTTCTGTGACCCTTGTTTTATTTTTTATTGGTTTTATATTGAACTATTTTGTTTGATTGTATTAGGCCTGACGATATGGGCAGTTATTTTAAAGACAAGAGGTATTCTAAGGGGAAAGGAGGAAAGAAGGCAGGGAAAAGGAAAAAGACATAAATTTATAAATAGGTATACATAGGATAGTTAAAATGACTAATTACTAAATGCATTAGCTATTGAAAAAGAACAGTTAATACCCATATGATTAGATCAATTTTACATGTCTATATCTTTTAATCTGAACAACCCCTTTGAAGGGAACAATATACAATATTACAGCTACTGTCAAATTCCAATAATCTCATTTTGTAAACCTATAATGTTAACGTATCAGATTTGTTGTTGTTGTTGTTGTTTGCTTGTCTCTTTTGCGTTTTGTTTCTCTTTTCTGTGTCCATTTTCTCTTAAATTAAAAAAAAGAAATTGAGATGAAAACACTATATGTTTTATGGAAGTTAGACCCAGATATAAGTGTTCTTTCTAGGAAAATAACTCACAATGTAAGGGAAGAATGTATACAGAGAGGGTTCTATTCCAGCATGGGCTTCAGGGAGGCCATTGGGGCCCTCACATGTTGGGTATGGTGAGTCATGCCTGAATATCAGTGCATCCCACCTTTCTGCCACAGGGAAAGCCAAGATTTAGATTGTGAAGCCAATACCCGTGAGGTATTGGCTATGGCTCATGGAAAATGCTTCCCCTTCTGTCTGTGGGATATTTCATATGGACAATTCATTACATCTTGAGAAGAAGGAAGAAAACAGAGCAAGACTTATATAAATGTGGGCTAAATATCACTGCCCATCTCTTGATTACAGGAGTAACAGGAGGAGTGATGCATTTAGATCAGCCCCTGTCATCTGCACCCAGGACTATCACCATATTAGATATAAAGGAATCTGGAAAGCCCAGCCCCTTAGTATGATCACCTCAAATGTAGAGAGCTCAGTAATAACAGACTAATGACCTATATTCAGTATCAATGATAAAATATTTACTAATTATAAAGCAAGAATTGGATTAGGGACTCTCACTCATGAAAGCGACCTCTCAAAAACACAATAATGTTGGACTCCATTCTCACCTGCCTCTGACTAAGGTTTCCCTCCATATAGAGACAGAGCTGTTGCCAGTTCAGGGAGCACTTGGTAATTTTGCTCCGGAGGATGCGCTGGTTCAAGTGTCTAAGGATAAGGTAGGGGGAGGAACATGGCTCCCTGGGGTGATGTTTAGAGACATGACTTTGCTCAACACCTGCCCTCCAGGTACTGAGGAGGAAGTCACTGAGCTGGCAACAGAATCTGAGGTTGTTTTTGTGGTAAGAAATGAAGTATAGATAAACCTAAACATGATACACTTTAAGATTCTAAAGAAAAATTTGAAAGCTTAGGTACATGTGAGAAGGCAAATTCCATGAGTCAAAATTAGGGAACATGTTAGAAAAAAACCAAACTAAGTTGAAAAGAAAGATAATGAGGTAAAAATAAATTTTAGTAGTGTTTTAAAAACTGAAATAAACCACAGAGAAAAAGATTCTATCAGGTTAGTGCTTCAAAAATTGGGGATCTACAATAAGATCCC
This sequence comes from Dasyprocta punctata, assembly GCA_004363535.1. Lineage (NCBI taxonomy): Eukaryota > Metazoa > Chordata > Mammalia > Rodentia > Dasyproctidae > Dasyprocta > Dasyprocta punctata. The sequence goes on along the minus strand of RJWM01011852.1, from coordinate 1,423 downwards.
TATGAGCAGATTTGTTATATGGGAAAATGAATCAGGAACATGCACACTTGAAATGATTGCCTGAAATTCAGAGCAAATGGAAAAAAAGATCAATGGACTTGGTAAGAGGTTAGGAGGTTAGTTAATGAACATTGTGATTAGAAAGGAAAAATCACCTCATAAAACCTTAAGCACTAACTTACGAACATTTTAACTAGTATTGCTGGTGAAAAGAAAATCAAATAAAGTCAAGGTAATCACAAAAACCTTCCTAAATGAAATGGAAATGTGGTAAACACTGGAAAGGACCCACTAAGACAAAGCCAGAAAAGAGAATGTGATCTGGTGGTATATTTTTCTTTTTTATTTATTTAAGAGGAAAAAAGACACATATAAGAAAGACAAAAAGCAAAAGAGACAAATGACTAGAGCAAATGCACAGCAGTAACATTATAGGTTTACAAAACAGGATGATAGAAAATTGACAATGATTGTAATATTGCGTATCATTATCTTCAAAATGGTTGTTTACATTAACAGATACAGACATGTAAAATTGATCTAATCATATGAGTATTAACCGTTCTTTCTCAATAACTAATACATTCAGTAGTATGTTCCTTTTAGTTATCTTACGTACACATATATACAGATTTGTATCTTTTCCTTTTTCCTTCCCTCTTTCCCACTTTTCCCTTCCCAATTACTTTTGCTCTTTGAGCAGTTTTTTAGCCTTACATAGTATTTATTATAGATTTTGGATCATATACACTTTTTCAGTTTCTTACACTAGGGAGGCAATACGGCATTTACACATGGGGGTTTGATTTTTCTCACTTATGGGTATGATCTCAAGTTGTGTCAATTTACTTATAAAAGTCTCAATGCAATCTTTCTTTTTTTTATTTTTACTTAAGCGAAGAAATAAAAAGAAAAAAAAGACATATATAACAAAGACAACAAGCAAATAGACAAACAAACGAGTAGAGTAAATGCACAACAGTAACATTGCAGGTTTACAAAACCGGATGATAGAAACTTGACAATGGTTGCAATATTGCGTATTGTTATCTTTAAAATGGTTACTTACATTAGCAGATATAGGCATGTAAAATTGATCTAATCATATGAGTATTAATTGTTCTTTCTCAATAATGAATACATTCAGTAGTGTGTTCATTTTAGTTATCTTACATATACATATATACAGGTTTATATCTTTTCCTCTTCCCTTTTCTCTTTCCGCCTTTTCCCTTCCCAATTACTTTTGCTCTTTGAGCTGTTTTTTACTCTTATGTAGTATTTATTATACATTTTGAATCATATATACTTTTCCATTTCTTACACTAGGGAGACAATATGGTATTTACACATGTGGGTTTGATTTATCTCGCTTATGAGTATGGTCTCAAGTCGTGACCATTTACTTACAAAAGTCTCAATG
>RJWM01011851.1:0-58484 GCA_004363535.1 Dasyprocta punctata | reverse complement strand
ACATTCCGTCCTCCTACCTCTCCCCACCGAAGAAGCCGCCATCCTGAACCCCATGCCATTATTCCTTGCTTCTCTCCCATTCCATGTGCTAAAGAAACTTTATAAATCATAAAAGAAAAAGACTAAGAGGATAAGCACTAATGGTGATTAGAGAGATAGAATTTTAGACTTCTTCCTTGTTTTGTTGTGTTTGAAATTTTAAAAAAATGCTTTTTTTTTTTGTATCAGGGATTAAATCCAGGGCCTCCCACATGGGAAACATGTGCTGTCCCACTGAGCAACACATTCAGTAGACGTTACTGTAAATTGTTATTAAAAGAATGGTTGTGTGAATAGACAGAAACACGGAACATGAAAAACATTGTAGAGCAGAGCTTGCTATACGAGTCATGTGATTTTTCCTTTGAAATATATTTTGAAAAATATACTCATGGATACTTCTTTATATCTTCCTTCTATTTTGCTTTTTTCTTGTATTTGCCTCCTTGCACCTCCCTCATCCACCCTCTTAAGACAGAGTCTCACTATGTATTCAGGTTGGCCTGGAGCTCACTATGTAGCCCAAGCTGGCCTCAAACTTGGGTCAATCCTCCTGTCTCAGCTTTCTGAGTGCTGGGACTACAGGCACGCGCCACCATGCCTGGTCTCTCTCTTAAACTTTAATTGAAGTGTAACAGACACGGATACGTGCACAAATCATAGTGAATGTTTACAATGTAAACACATCCATGTAACCAGTATCCACATCAAGAAATAGAACCAGAACCTTGGAGGCCCCGCCCAGGCTGTCCCCTAAGCTATTCCCCTCACACCCTCCCCATGGGGACCAATGGTTGACCTCCACCATTGCAGGTTGTTTTCCTGTTTTCAAACTTTGTATAAATGAAATTACATTTGCTTTTAGCCTTTTGGTTTAGCATTACATTTGCAATATTCAGCTCTACTGTTGTGTGTAAAAAGTTTGTGTTTTTCTCCTCACTATATAATCATGTGTCACTTAACAAGGGACGTTCTGAGATATGTGACACTGGGTGGTTGTGTACATCCTAGAGCACTGGCGGCAATTCTATGGCACGCATGCCACAGTGAGCTGTGTGTGTCACTGGAAGCTCTACGAGCTTCGCCATCACTGTCACAGAGGAAACTTGCACAAACTGATGCGGGGCAGGTCCCTCACTCATCCTGGGCTGCTGTAACTAAGAGATGCAATAAGCATGAGCTGCTGCTGCCTTAACACGTGCACTATTTTACCACACACTTCAAACAAATGTGTAAGTGGAAGGGTACACATTGATGATAAAAGGTGTAGCAAATACATAAATCACTAACCTAGTCATTTATTGTCATCAAGTTTTAAGTGTTGTGCATGATTTGTAGGTGCTAAACTTTTATAAGTGACAGAACAATAGTTTGTTTATACCAGCATCATTACAAAAATGAGTGATGTGTTGTGCTGTGAAGTTAGGACTGCTATGTCACTAGGCGATACTAGGTGACAGGGATTTTTCAGCTCTAGTATGATCTTACGTGGTCTATTATTGACTAAAATGGTATTAGGTGCATGACTGTATTTTTATATTATATCATACATTATCTATTTTCCTGTTAACAAAAAATTTGGGGTTTTTAATCGATACAACTTCTATAAACATTCTTGTATATGACTTTTGGTGGGTTATGTGTAGTATATGCCTAGAGGTAGTGGTGTGGGCAATCAGACTGTGTACATGTTTAGCTTTAATAGACTCTGCCAAAAATTTTTCCAAAGAGTTGTACTGATTTATCTTACCACCACTGTGTATGAGACTTTCCATTATTCATAGCCTGGCCAACTCTTGGTATTGTTGGTGCTTTTCATTGACTGAGTCAATTCTTGCCTTCTTTTTATAGTTATATTGTATTTACCCATATTCCCCAAATTTATTTAACTATTTTTTGGTTTATAGAAGAACTTTATAGAATGACATCATGCTATACATAATCTTTGGAGGTTTACTTTTTTCACTTAATAATAAGATTTACCTACATTGTGTTCCTATAATTAAGTATTTTGGCTGTTGTGCAATATTTCTTTAGATGGCTATATCACAATTTATTCATTCACTTTTCCATTGGTGGGCATTTAGGATTTTCCAATAGTGTGGCAATTCTTTCTCTCAAGTTTGCTTTGGGATTATAAAATGATGATTAAAGAATTCTATGAAAATTTAAAGGACTTTTAAAAGGCTTTAAAAGGGATGACTGTTTTTAATTTCTTGCAAATTTCTCAGGCTTAAAATGACATACTTGGGGCTGGGGATATAGTTCAGCGGCATGGTGCCTGCTTGGCAAATGCGAGGTCCTGAATTTGATTCCCAGTTCCTAAACAACGACAACAACAACAACTCCTAGTGCTGTGTCACTTTATTTTAAAGAAGATATCCTTTCACAGTTTACCAGTGTAACATCTATTTTTAAATTAAGCTCAGAGACAGAATGCACTTTTCTTTTAAGCAAAGTGAAATGATTTAGTGAGAAACTGAGTATTAGTAATATCACACAGGTAGTCTCCCATATGAGATAATCTTTGCATTTGTATTAAAAGGAAAAGTCATTTAACTCATTTACCTGGAAACTCAGAATAATATCTGGAGGTCTGGTCCTCAGAAATAATAGATTCTGTCTACGGGCATCCTACCCTGAATGCGCCAGATCTCTTCTGGTCTTAGAAGCTAAGCAGAGAGGGATGTGTAAGTGTGTGTGTGTGTGTGTGTGTGTGTGTGTGTGTGTGTGTGTGAACTGTGAGTATCAAGACGAATGCTAAGAAGGGATTTAGATATACACAGGTCTTGTAGTTTACCCTCAAACCTTGGGAAAGGAAGGGGGCCTATATTTTTCTCAAAGTACAAGTCGAACTGTCAGTGTTTATGTTCTTATGTTCCTAGTGTGCCCTTTGGGAACTAGGTCAAGACAAAAGGATCACCTCCTTGAAGGGCCAGCACCGGCAGCCAGGGCGGAGACTCCCCGTGGAGGGAGCCAGGCTATTAAGAGGGCCTGGCATTTGCGCCCGAGGAGTCTTCCTCTGGGTACTGCTCTTTCTGGCCACAGCAGCAGAAGCAGGGGTTTCACCAGGGCCCTTCTTCATGGTCCAGTCCTCTCTTCCCTGAGGATCCTAGCCATCAACGGAGGCTGCAGCCTGGGTTGCAGGATCCACAGTGCAGCAGGCCGCCTTGTTCGGACCCACTCTCCTTGTTCTCTGCCTCCACCGCCTTAGAGACTATTGGTGAGGGTTGTTGTCCCAGAGCCCTGGCTCTGGCGATTCAGCAAGTAGCTGGGCCTGTGACCCCCACAGAGCACCTCTAGGGCTTAGAAGCTGGTGCCATCTGGGATGGGCGAGGAGCCTGGGCCCTGGGTGGGCAGCAAGAGAGAGGGGCCACTGGCCAGGGTCTGGGGCCTATGGAAGGGCACGAAGCACCACAGCCTCTGGTCTTGGGGTCAGGTAGAGGCAGTGCTGCAGGCCTTTGGCCACAGGAAGTCCCTCACTGCTATCCTCCCCTGGGTGCAGGTGGTTCTCCAAGTCTCAGGGGTTTAGTGACAGGGTAGAGTGCTGGCAGAAGTGGAAGTAGGGCATGTGAGGGGCGGGTCACGTTGGCGGCCTCTATGTTGCGGTCATTTTACACTAGCTGCATTGGTTCTTGCGAGGTTGTTCCGGGTAACGGCAGTCTGGTGAATGAAGAGCCCATTTTTCACGTTAAAACCACTTGACTAAACCTTGCACCCCATGGGTGAAGGCCTAACGGGTCTCTTCCCCAGTGCCTGCTGCTGCTGTCTTGGAGTTCCCTTCCTTAGAGGTTGCCTGCGACCCGGGTTCTGAGACGAGTTCACTTCCCAAAGACAGGAGGTGTTTCTGTGTGGCTTGGGGGAGATCCAGCTGTGAGAGTGGTGTCTCCAGCCTCCCTCATGAAGCCACCCCACCTCTCCATTCTCCGAGAATCCGAGGATAAATTAAGCCCTCAATTTAAGGGGTAGAGGGATTAGTTTTGAGACTGGAGTGAGCTGAGGCGGAGACTCTGGCTTCACTCTGAGACTCCTAGGGACACCCGTAATATCTCCCAGGCAAACAGGACACAGACGTAACAGTGGCTAAGGAAATGACATCTCAATGAGGGATCCTGAATCAGCAAGGGCCGGGGAGGGGGCAGAGACAGATGCACTCCTGCCTGGCTTCTGGTCCCAAATAACACATTTAGTCTCTCGCACCTCTTCAGAGAGTGGAGCCCTTGAAGACCCTCTTGCCTGACAGGATGTGAAGAGAGGATCCAGCTTCCATCTTTCTCCTATGGATGGGGAGATTTCAGTCTTCCAAGGGCGCTCTCTAAATCTTCTTCCAAAAACCTTACCTTCTGACTTTCCCTGGGCTTCACATGGGTGACGCAATTTTTTTGTTACTTGAGACATAACAGTGAAGGTGTGAAATTAAGACCCACACAGCTAAGCCCTTCTTGTTTCTTTGTACAAATGTTATTTTATTTTTAAACTTTTTTTTATTAGTACATATTTGCAGTGCATAATGATTACATTCATCATGGGGAGGTGGTACATGTATGTAACATATCTTTTTTTTATATTCCCTTGCCCTCCAGGCCCTCCGCACTCCCATCATCTCTTGGTCCCTTAGAATAGTCACTTCTTAAAAGGGTAGGATTGAGAAATGAGGACTGAGGGCCAGGGGATTAGCTCAGTGGCACAAGGGCCTGCTTGGCAAGTGCAAGGTTGTGGGTTCAATCCCTGGTACCAAAAAAAGAAAGAGGTGGGTGGGATTGAGCCACCTTCACTTTTTCCAAACTTAACAACCCAACTTAACCTCAAACTTTTCTACTTACGGTCATTTCATGTTTTTCTAGAGATATCTGTTAATATCCCACAAGTCTATTGAAATTTTTTCAAGTCATATTTTAGAGTATGTTACCAAACATTGGTGCCATGCTTTGGGACTAATTTGAGATGAGGAGGCATTTTGTTCCAGCGTTTATGCAATACGACTCGGGATGTGTTTGTTGCCTTTTCTCCATGACACCACAATCTGGCTGGTTTATGTCCACATTCTGGTCATCCAAGTCCTCCTCATTGTATAATTCATTGGTTGGGGATGTGCCTTTCAGAACCCATAATGGTATTCTATTTTTTTTAAACCCCAAATTTAGTACATTGCAATTGCTCTTGCTCAATTTTATTTTTGAAGAACCTTGTTTCCCTAGTCGTTTTGAATTTTACGCCATTTTGGAAGGAAACATCTCTCCTGCTAGGAGATGTTTATGGACTTATGAGACAAAGCCTCAGCTTTGCTCAAGAGCATCATGAACCATTTCAAGAAACCAATCCTGGAACATGCTGCATTCAGTGGCCTCTGTGAGAAGGCTCTCCATTACTAATGATGGCTGATTTTCTAGAGGAAGATTATTCCAGACAAGCTTTCCTCAAACAGAGCACATCTGGATTTCTATAAGTGCACCTAGAAGGTGGGTTCTCCAGCATATCTTCACATATGGTGGAAGCCCACCCAGTAGATTTCCTGCAATTAAGGCAGAAACTTAATCTTAACTGTTACAGAGCCTCCTATGGGCCAGGCACAGGGCTGTGTGAAGAGAACTGGGCGCCGGGAGCAGCATTACTTAGGGCCTTGTTAGCCATGCGGATTCCCTGACACTGCCCTACTCCACTGAGTCAAAAACTCCAGGGGAGGGGCCCAGCACCCTGTGTTTCAAAAGCCCTCTGATATATGTTTCCAGTCTGAGAATTACCGCTGGATCTTTTATCTGCATTGGCTCAGCGTCATATTCTGTTTGTGGTTCTGATAAATCTAAGAATAATTTCAAAATGAATTTGTTTTTTTCCAACACTATAACTTTTTTCTTGCAAGTATCATCAGCAAAGCAAAAATTCATTTTGGAGATACACCACAGTTTCCTGTCAATGTCAATTTATTCTTCAGTTTCTCTGAAATATTTTTTCAGGTAATAGTTGTAATATCTCATGAAATTATTGTTCCAGAAAACACAGTTCAGAAATGATTTTAGCAGAGGTTAAATTCTGAATGTCTATAATCAGCATGTATGACCATTGCCCACAGAGAGACCAGTTCTCACCCTCTCTCCCAACCAGACAGGGACTTACCTCTCTGGTTATCATTCTCCTCTCCCTTTCCCAGAAGTGTCTTTCTAGTTCTACTTTGAACTCAACTCTTTCATTGCTCAATTTGTCTCTCAAACTCCCAGGATGAGTATATTATTCACAACCAATCCAGTGGTCCCAGACGGGAAGGTCTGGGACTCTGAGTATATACGGTTGTTAGCAGTCACCGTCACACATCCCGTCCAGCACTCCTTGGTCCTTTTCTACTCCCCTGGAAGCCTATGTAGGGGCTCTGTTGACTACTCTTCAGGCATTAGAATGATTCCAAACACTCTGCAGTCTGTGCTTATCCAGTGTTCCAACTGTGCCTCAACTGCCATCTGGCCTCAGTGGCTCCTGATGACTTGGTCAGCTCAGAACAGATGATCAGGGTCAACCTGCTATTCAGAAGGTTTACTGAGAACTCTGGCTTGATTTAATTTCTTTTTTTTTTTTTGATTTAATTTCTTTTTGAAATAAAATTCCATTCTCTCGTTTTTGCCCCCCTCCCGCTTTTTACCTTCCAGAAGTTTCTAAACTGATGTTTAAGTCCTGTCATTTCTCTGATGAAAAATAAAGGTTTTTTTTGAAAGTCAAGGGTTAAGGTTAGTATCTCCCTTCTTATTTTGCTGTGCCCAACTACAGCCTGTGGGCTGCTTGTTTTTGCAAATAAATTTAGTTGAAATACAAGTATTCCTATACATTTGCATGTCCACTGCAAGGATAAATTTGAGTGTTTATTACAAAGACTGTCTGACCCACAAAGATTTACTCTTTGGCCCTTTACAAAAATAAACAAATAAATAAATAAAACAAAAGAACAACAACAAACCAAACAAACCCCAAGACACTGTTGACTTCTTCATTAAACTGAACACACAGAAAACTACCTTCTGCTATGAGCTGGACACTGAAAGTTTTGGAAGACAAGCTTTGTGTGAATCATGGTTTCTACAAGTAAGGAGGAGATGATTTCACTGGCTTCCTTGATTAGAGGAATAAATGTCTAACAGTCTGTTTGTGGCCAGAGTCAGAGGTCACTGCTTTCCCTTGGTTGTCATCTGACTCTGGAGGCTTTGGGAGCCAGGTTTGTTCACCATTCGCTCACACAAACAGAATACAGCGGGTTGTGTGGTGGGGAGTCCCTCCACTGAGAAACTCTCAGCGAGGTGGGAAGTCCAGACTGTGAATCTGAATCACCAGCACAACGATTCTGGCCCCTTAGCTACAGCGGAATGGGTCAGACTCGTGGGGTTCTGGTGTCTTCCAGTGAAATGACTTTAGGAGAGGGTCTGCTTAACGTGACGTGGGTGGAAAACAGAAATGCCACTACGTCGTAGGCTGCTCAGGCATGATCTGGGTGGGGCAAGGAAGAAGCCCAGAGCTGCAACAGAGGGAAAGAGTGTTTGCTCTGGAGATGGTTTTAATTCTGCTCCCTCATCACTAGGTGGAGGAAATTCCCCTTCTGTGTTTCTCTTCCTCATTTTCTTCTGCTCCTCCACTTTGTGGCTCCACTGCCCAACATGCTGAGTCCCACAGCAGGGTACTTGTGGAGAGACTGGAGGAGAGCTGTCAGCAAGCAGGGAGCTGATGTCAAGGTCCTCCAGCCAAATCTGCAGGCCAGGGCTGGAACAAGGCTGATGCAAGAGGCACCTGGGGCACAAGGTGTAGGAAGGCACTGCTTGTTTGGGCCAGTCCTGCACTGGCAGGACCCTGGTCTTGTCCCATGCTCATGGCTGGGGCTGTTTGACAAGTTGGGTTTGTTACCCACGTCACAGAATGAGCACTGTGGGCTGTCTCACTGAGAAGACCGTGGGGGATGAGAGTTTGTGCTAGATGATATAAGAGAGGGATCCAAGAACAGGTCTTTATAAGCTGTTAGAAATAGGAGCAATTGCATACTAAATCTTGTCTTGAAGGCAGGAGGCCACCAGGAGGCTGCAGCGCTGAGTGCAAAGCAGCAGCACTCATCTGATTCCCTATGGCAGTGAGGGAGAACCTAGGTCACGCGTATCATTGTATCACTGAAAGCTCTAAAAGGTTTGCCATCACTGCCCTATGGGGAGGTGTTCGGTGGTTTCTATGCTTAGGACAACGTTAATGTTTTTGTCTATGTTCAGACGTGACTGCAGGGTAGGCTTACTTTTGTCTTTGTTGTAGTCATAGAGGGACCTTGCTTGACACTGACATTCTGTTAAATCATTGATCAGCTGAACACCATGGCCTAAACCCCTCCCTCCATCATGTCAAAGGCTGCTTTTCTCCTTTTCAGTGACCACTTCCCTTTCTTTGAATTCATAAGATCACAGGGCAGTGCAGTGAGAGAGGACTTTTGAAACCATCTAGCTCTAGCCTCTCAGGTTTAAACTGAGGAAATGGAAGTTCAGAGATGTGACCTCCTTCCTCGATGCCGCACAGTCAGTTAGTGTCAGGTGGTGACCCCTGGAGCCCCACCCCTGCTGGTCTTCTGGCTTCCTCTGTCCGGTCTGCACTCAGGCGGCCCATTCTTCAGTTCTTCTATTGGCTCCAGGTTTTCATTTTCGAGGGCCCTTCTCATAATGTGCTTTTTCTGCTTGGAATACTATTCCACACTCTGACCAGCACCTCTTGCTTAACTCATTCCTCCAGGGACTGGCTCGCATGCCACTTCTCAAGGACTGGCCTCCTCCTGCACAGTGCCCTGTGTCTCTGTCTGGCACTTCTCTGCAGAGTCCCTCTTCCCATGCAGCCAGGGACCTGGTCTGTTTTGTTCATTGCTATACACTCAGCATAGAGCAGATACTTAATAAAGAATGCATACTTTACCCCAAGCCTAGTGGAGTCTCTGATGTCAGCCTTGTTTCTATAGTGGAATTAAAAACAGGATTCTGAAGGAATTTTTTTTCTTTCTTCAATATAAACCTAAAGTCTGGTTGCAAGTAAAGGATACAACAGGCTAAAGTAAAAATGCTGAGGTGTTACAAGCAGGTGGAGGATGAATTTGATTATCCCATCCCAATGTCATTCTTCCGGTGATCACTATCTGAACATGCGGGTCTGCTGGGAAGCCCAGGGTGAAGCCCGGAGCCCTTTGTGTCCCAGAACCACACAGGAATCTGGGTAGCCAAAGTCTGGAGTTGCTATGCTCAAGCCTTTTAGAATTTAAAATGTTACAATGGAATGTAGGCTAGGCCATGCAGCATAAAAAGGGCTACTAGAGATCACATACACGATTTTTTTTTGCATAGTACATAAGGATGAAGGCAATGGGCTTTCAGTTCTGATGAAAACTGGTTGTACTTCTAAGAAAAATACACGTATGTGTATAATTTTATTCAGATCAGGTGTTTCATGTGCCTAAAAAGCAAGGTTAAGTGCCTTGCCCAAGATCATAGAGATAGAATAAGAAAAAGTCAAGTGTTCATGCCTCTCATATAGCATCTTACCTTACAGCAAGAGGTAACTGGTAGTAGGCTCTGTATGAACCCAGGGTTTGAATCTCTGCTTTGATAACTAGTAGTTGGTAACTTGGGGCAAATTGTTTAATCCTTATTTCTCCATTTTCTCATTTGTAACTCTGGAGTGACAACAGTTGCTGTAAGGATTATATTAAAATAATACTTGTATAGCTGGGCGTGGTGGTGCACTCCTGTAATCCCAGCACTTGGGAGGCTGAAGCAGTAGGACCGTGGCAAGTTCGAGACTAGCCTGGGCTACAAAGTGAGCCCAAGGCCAGCCTGAACTGCATGACAAGACCCTGTCTCAAAAAGACAAAAAATAAAAATAAATAAAATAAAATAAAATAATACTCATAAGCATTTAGCATAGAGCCTAGCACATGGTACTCAATAAACATTAGTTCTTAATATGAGAATGCTAATGACATTCCTCCCACCCCCTGTGCTTTTACCAACGGAGCTGAGCAGGATGGTGACTTTCTTCCTCCCCACCGGACATGGGATGCACCGGTTTATTCACTCATGCACGGCTACATTTGAACAGCAAACGTGTAACAGCGAGGCAGGACTGGGGCAGAAAACCGGGCAAGCGCAGAACAACTGGATGAGGGCAATGGTGCCCTCTGAGATGCAGCTGGCATCCTGCCCATGGGTGGGAGGGTCAGCTGGGTGACACAGCCCTGCTATGGGATCATGATGGGGACGCTTTTGGATGTTTCTAAAGTGACTGTAGGGCACATGATGCTACATAGAAAACTGCAGAAAGCCTGAAGTAATGTTAAAAAGAACCAGCCAGGAAGGTCTGCATTCGATCCCACAAGCAGAGACGGATTTCAGGTTTCAAATGTACACATCCCTGATCCTTTAAAGTATCAGTGTGATGGGTTGACAACAAGAAGCATTCTTGTGAAGAAAAAGGAAGAAGAAAACCCTCTGGCTGAAGAAGCCAGGAAGAGCTGGGGGACTGGAGGAATCAGGAGACATTGGATCTGTCAGGGTCTGTCACTCTCCCTGGGGACCGGCTGTTGCTTTTCTCTGGGAGTTGGGCAACATGAGCTTAGTGGGTCCTGGGAGTCCCTTCTGCAGGTGGACCGAGAGTAGAAAGTTAAAGTAGAAGTGCTCAGTCTCCTGTTCCCTCCCCTGGTTCAGGTGAGAGCGTCTCCTTCCTCCTGCCCACCCCAGTGCCCACCCCCAGGAGCTCGGTGCCTGCCCTGTGGCTGGGGGACAGGGTCTGATGGGAGTTGGCTCTTTTCCCACCATCAGCAGCCCTGCGGGCTACCCTGCACTGCCCTCTGGTTCCGCCCGCATCTGCAGTGGCCTGGTTGAGCTGGAGCAGAAAGATTTTGGATTGATTTGCAGCCCCTGGTCGACTATGGCGTCAGCAGGGAGGACAGGTTGTCTCAAAGTATAAAGCTAACGGAATGACTGGGCCTCTCCGACCCTAAGTGCTGGTCACCACTGAGAGGGACACTGCTCTTATATCACAGATCCATGCTGGTCATTCCTTTCATCCACACCTTGGCTGGGCTTGGAGGATTCAGTCCCCGTGTCCTAAATTCCCTGGGGGATTATTGATACTTTAAGACCATAGAGACACTTTTGTGCAGAATCAAGACACAGTTAGAATCCAGTAATATCAGAGCTAGGCAGCATCTCAGAATATGTTCAATATAAATTACCCATTGACAAACATGTAGATGAGGTTCAAGGGGGAAGCCACTTGCTGAGATCGCAGGGCTAGCGCCTCACAGTGTACGGAGCAGGATGTGAATGTGCACTCTCTCTTTTCATTCCATAGTAAGAATGCAAATCAGAAAGGTTTCGAACTTTTAGTAAAAATTTTACAAAAGAAAGTAAACCCAAATGGAAAGATCTATCTCCCTGGAACGTTAAGACATGTTCAAACAAGATAAAATATTAAACTTTGAAAGAACATTAGAAGTTTTCTAGCTTAAATTCCTGCATTTAGTGACTGTTTAGTAGCAGGCAAGACTACAAGACTCTTGTGAGCCCTGCCCATTGCTTCGTCTGTTATTAAATAAAGACAGAAACCCACCTCAGTAGACATGCAAATGAGCTGCACATGCTTGAAAAGAAAGAAGGACACCTTCCTACTACTGTACGCAGATTTTGAGGGTCAGTGGAGGGGGCTGAGAAGAGTACAGAGCTGGCAAAATGTGTTTAGTAGGCTTTAAAAATGTGATTTTAAGATTTTTTTTACAATAAAATGTACATTTAATCAGAATATCCACACTGTGGGATTATTACATTTTAAACCCAAACAAGGAGGTGTTTTCAATCTAGAAGGGATTCTGCTGCATGCGGGCCAGGCCGTGTCGGTTAACTGCTGCCGCTGGAAGAATCCGCGTGTCCAGGCATCTATGGTGAGAAGCTACATCAGCGGCTGAGAAGTGCCAGAGGGCACCAGCGGGCATCTGAGGGGATGTCACCGAGAGGAGTGGGGTGTTGGGAGATGGAAGGTGTGCAAAGGCAAGAGGGGGTTCAGTATCATGGCGGGGAGGAGAGGGGTTCCTGGCCCCTCTGTTAGTTTCCCTCTTACTGTGGTGGCAGTGTGCATGAGGTTAGGTTAGCCCTTGCAGCCAATGGAATGGGGGGCAAGGCCAAGCTCTCAGGGCCATTCTACTAACACATGTCAGTGTCTCGCACAACAGCTCCTCAATAAACAAACACAGTTACATTCCTGCTGTGCTCAGCTCCTTCTGCTCTTCAAAGAAACCTTCTGCTTTTAGCATCCCAATTGCAGCCAGAGACAGATGCATCTATGTGTAGCAAAAGAGGTGTGATCTCATTGGCAGAGCCCAGATTTTCTCTGCATCTGGCAATGCTATTGCTTTTTTTCTAATTTTTACTTTACCTTTTATATTTGTGATTCATAATAAATACATTTGTCAAGCAAATAATGGGTCTGCAAGTCTGAAACAGGAGATTGACAATGCAGAGATGGTACAGTCTCAGAACAGAATACTATGTAGCCTTCAAGAACAAATCATCAAACTACCTAAAGATGGGGGACAGTATACAAGATAAATAAATACATAAATTAGAATACAAACTTAGAGGACAGCATATATAGTGAAATGAATTTGTTTTAAAAATGTGAATAGGCAGAGCAAGAAAAGATGGAGTGTTAACACCCTTGCAAATAAGACTGAAAGAGATGACTGGTGTTTGTCCCGTGATGCAAAAACAGCTTCAGATTTACCCAGGCTGGCCCAGTGTTACTCAACCAGGAGCTGGCAAAGCCTCCGTTCAGTCCAGTTTTCAGATTCCCAGTTCAGTGTTCTTCCTTCTGACAGTTCAAACCTGCCCCTCCCTCACACTGCCGGTGTCTCTTGTAGGAATGCGCACACGTCCCAGGGAGGGTGTGCTGTTTTGAAGTAGCCATACTGTTGTGACCACAGAGTCATTTAGATTCCCTTAGCGAAACAGGTTTATTGATTGTTTGATGGCTTTTAGAGATGATGCAGAGGTCCTCGCCCCCAATCTTGAGTCTTCCATGGGAAAAGTGGTGTGGGCAAGGTGCCAGCCGCCATGTGCATATAGCTGTTGTACGCAGGTTACTAGAACTGCTGGGTCCACTTAATGAATGGGAAAATCAAAGGTTAGAGATAATTGTCTTTAACGCTAGCTGGATACTCCCAAGGGCAAAGAGCCTCTTCTAGTTTCTAGTATGATTTTATAGTATCTACTCCAAAATAATGCTATCATCTTGTAAAGGTTATTCCAGAAAAAAGCTGGCCTTACCTCAATGGTGGGAGAAAGCAGCCAGCTAGTTCTCCCCTCTGTTAGAATTCTCAGTGAATGTCTTGGTGCAGGAAGTGAGGGTTCAAACAGATGTGGGTTCAGGTGTTGTGTGGAGACTATTTGAGCTTAATGGATATAAAAGGAAGAGGAGGAAAATGAGAATTAGATGGATAAATAAGGAGAGGTGAGTAGTAGGTAAAAGTTGTATTATCGTGGTCGTTTGTTAAATTCAATAATCTCCACAGATATTACCCCTACTCACAGGATGTAGTCTATGAGACTCAGAGGTAAAGAGACTTGGGCAGTTAGACTAATACTTGATGGAGAAAGAGTTTAAACCTGGACTGCCTTGTTTCCAGGAGATTGTTGGTGTGCTGGAGATTTCTGTTAACTTTTATTGTTCCTTTCTAGTGGCAATAGATCACTGGAGACTCTACATCTTTAATAACCAAAGATCTATTGAGTTTGGCTTTCAATTCCCAAGAACTCAGATTCCTCTGAACCATGACAGATCACCACTGTGCCCCACGGTGGACCATTTAGGTGACGATTTGCTATGGGTAGTGATGATTGTATGCAGGTTTGCGGGGTGCTGGGCCTAAGATGAGAGGGACTGTGGCACTAGCATGGCAGCTGGAGGAGAGAGGATTGAGGGATGTCCAAGGAAGGCAGTAAGGAAGAAAAAACAAATGACAGTCTTAAAGTAGCATTCTCCACAGTGTTCCTTATCAAATACATATGGAAACACTGGGTTAAATAATCTTGCTTCACAGCAGGACAATATTAGTCTTTAATAGTCGCATGTGTATCACAGAATCTTCAAGAAGAGGATCCAGCTAATAGAGTGAAGATGAGAAAATAAGATCCTGCTGTGAATTTTGTTGTCTTTTGTCTTTTCTCCTCTGCTGTCAGTTCTCATTTGATTTGTGGAATTCATTGTGACTAACTGTGGTCACCAGATATGCTGCTGCTGCTGCTGCTGCTAACAGGGCTGCTGCTCTGTCCTTCTCCAGAAATTTTCAGTCCATATCACATTGGATTCACAATATTAAGAAACAGTTAGTACAACCAACACTTCACTTGCTCCTGGCCTTTGTCATCAGTTGCCCTCCTCCTCAGATACTGCTAGGTAGAGCTAAGCATTAGTTGGGGACTGAGACTGGGAGAACAGCAGGAAGGAGCGGTCAGATACAAACAAAATCCAAGAGGACGCATGTTGCTGCTCTCTGAGGGGAGAAAAGACCACACTTCTTTGTCTTGTCTATTTTGGGGTCAGGTGTCTCCTCTCTTCCTCAAAAACATGTTTATCGAAGCATAGCTTACATTTAATCAGGCACACAATTCTCAAGACTACAACTCAGTGAACTTTTACATGTGGACAGCATTCATGTGATCACCATGCAAGGCAGAAGAGAACCTTTCCAGCGCTCCAGAAGCACCCTCATGGCCCTTCTGCTCAGTGATCCCCCAAATGCTACCCTCATTTGTCACCTTAGATTAGTTTTGCTTATGCTTGGACTTTCCGTGTAACTCAGCGCAGTCACATGTGGCTCTGCAGGCTGACGTGCCTCAACATAGCCATTAACTCACACCCCAGCTTCACACGTGCTCATGCATGTATCTGTTAGCACATGGATGGGCTGAACTGAAACATCACAGAATGCCAAGTGTTTTGCTTTATGTGCAAAATGGTGTCGAGATGGCAGAGAAACAGAGCACAAGATCAGGGAGCCCAGTTTTCAGGTGAGGGTACCAAAAGGTCTCCTTCCACACATTAAGCCAAGCCTCCTCTCGTCTAAATCACAAAAAACTAAAGATCTGCGGAATCACACTGCTTGCGATTCTACACATAAATCTAAAATGTCTGAGTCATGCACTGAACATCTCATCCAGCTGGTGCCATAGCAGCACATGTCTGTCTCTCTACCCTTTAACCTTCACTTTTGGACCAGCCCTATTGCAACTGACGTTTTGTGCCAGTTCCTGCTTCTTGTCCTAGAGAGATCACTGCGCTGCTCCAGACTCTGATGTGACTTTTGTGAGTCCAGTGTTGGTGACCTGTGGTCCTGAATCCACTTACTCTGGGTGCAAGGTTTGGGTTCCTGATTTCCTGACCTGGAGTGGATCTCCCTAATGCCCATAACCTGCTGTTCTAGAAATTGGAAAATTATAGTACCATCCCTGCCTACACTCACGAAGTGAATCCCAGATTCTCTTTCTGTAGGTGGCCACACCACGCTGTCAATCTCTGCAACCAAATCATTGCAACCAATTGCTGTTTAGGGCTTATATGGATCTCCAGCGAGGCAGTCAGCTTTATCTATCAAATGTATGGCTTCTTGGTCCACTGCTGCACCCTACGTCCAAGCCATCATCTTCTCTCATTTGAATGATGGTTTCTAACTGGTCTCCCTGCTTACTCTTATTCTAAAATAATCCATTTCTCCCCATTTTTCATATGTCATAGCAGTCTTCTTTTTTTAAACACAAACCAGATCAACTTAAATGTTTTTAAAAAGAAGAGAAAAAAATCCAAAATCTTTAGTGTGACCTACAAATGATCTTCAGCCCACTTTCTACAACTCCCACTTGCTATTTTCAGCCACCCTGGTTTTCTTTTTTCTATTCCTGGAATGCACCGAGGTCTTTGACCTTGCTGTTTCCTTTCCTTATAATAGTCTTCCATTGGCTTTTCTGTCTATTTCTCCTCCTTCAGGTCCTACCCCAAGTATCACCTCCCCCTGAATATATCTCTGACATGTCCCTTTCTGTTTTTAATTCATAGCACTTACTTGTAGTCACACACTTTGTAATATACAATTCAAACATTCATTTGACTAAAAATACATATTTATCGGTTTACTTATTATCAACTCTCCAGTTCCAAATTCAAATTTTAGCCCTTTGAGGGCAGGGGCTTTATCTTGTTCACAGTTTAGTCCTCAAAACTTAGTGGAGTGTCTGGAATTTAACTCAATAAATAGTTGCTGAATGAATAAACCCATTCTTCACAGTTGTGGCCCTTGTCTCTGACATCCAGTTCATCACCAGATCCTGCGGACTTCATCTCTTAAACAACTCTTGGGTCTTTCTGCTTATTTCAGATCTACTATTAACCCTCCAGGTTAAATTACCAATAAACCTCATGTGTCCTGCCTGGACAGCCTCTTACATTCACTGCTCATGTTCAGCTGGGCTCCCCCACCCATTCTTCTGCAGGACTATGATCTTTGAATTCAGAAACCTGGTCATCTTGTTTAAATCACTTCGATGAGTTACCTTTGCTCCCGGGATCAAGACCACAATTCTTACAATGGTCTTTAAGGCCCTGCCTGGCTTAGCTCCCTCTAGCCCTCATTTTTTGCTCTACAAACAGAATTTTTGCTTTAAACTCCCCCCTACTCCATTTCAGATGTTACTGTATCCCATCCCTTTCAGTCTCAAGGACTTTCCCATGGTCCTTTTACTGGGAATCTGCTGTTCTTCCTTCTTTGCTCATTCTTTGGGGCTCAACTCCCAGGGCAATTACTCAAAATTTTCTGTGAACCCTTCTTGCCTCCTCCCCATTGATCCACACAAAATTGGGTGATTCCTGGGTATATGACCTTATAGGATTATATGTTGTCTTCATTGCACTCAGAACTAGCCATAACTGGCTATTTATTTTTGTAATTACTTAACCACCTATCTCCTTTACTAAACAGGAAGCTCCCCAGGGCTGAGGACTACATCTGTACAATGCCTGGCACATAGTAGGCATTCAACGAAATAATACACTTGTAACCTATACAGAGTAACCGACGGTTCACTGATGATCAGGCATGTTTTCACGTGTCCAAAGTCCCCAGTGACATACACACTGATGTCCTTCTAACTCACAGTGTCTATAAATTCTAATCTTTTTAATTATAGTAACACCAAAAATAGTAGCCAAAATTTATTGAACACTTTTTATGTGTCAGGCTTTGCTAAGTGCCTGAAATTTAGTCTTCCCAAACCCTATTAGAATGGTTTTATTATTACCTCCTTTTTTTTTTTTTTACAGATAACTACAGTTTTAAGTATTTCTTCCCTTTATTATGCATCATGGGAACTCCTGAGAAACCAGTCAGATCTCAGACTTCCCTGTTCTGTGAAAGATAATTTTGGTAAGTTTCTAATTCCCAGAGAACTTCTATATCACTAGGAAATTGATCAGATCATTCTAAAACTGCAGAAGACACCCCTGACCAAGATCATTCACTAAAGAGGCTGCTGGAAGCTGGAATGATGGAGACGGTGACTCCTACTGTGTTCCACCAGCCTCTTCCGGTTCTTCTTTTGCCCAAACTTCAGTGTAGACGGTCAGCTAAAACGATGGTCACACCAAGGGTAAAGCAGCCTGGCAGGGAGACGGGGACAAACCAGGAGTCCGAAGAGAGCAGAGGGCAGGGAGCAGCTCCACCCAGAGAGGTCTGGGTAATGTGGCTGCCACGGTCTGACTGTGTCTGTAGAAGGTGTGCCCATCAAGATACAAGATTAATTTGACAAACACTTAAATAATAGAACCTAACATTTGTACAGGGCTTGACAGTTTGCAAAAGAGCTTTCATGTCCCTGACCTAATTTGATTCTCATAACAGCTTACGAAAAGTGGACATTATGAACATCCCATTAAAGATGAGTAAACAGAGGCTCTGCAAGGGTAAAGACCTGACCGAGGCCCATGGCCTTCAGGGGACACAGCCCTGTCTCAGTTCCAGAGGTCTTGCTCCCCAACACTTCTAAAACCCCATGCACGTGTCCTTCACACAGTCGCTCTGGGGCAGTGGTTGGTCACTTCCGACGTGAGTCCCCTCAAGACAGTTTCTAAGCTGTCCAAGAAAACCGATTATACCTGACTTGGCACCAAAATCTTGTAACTCAGTTTAATCATTACCTATTCACCGGACTTAAATGGCTCCTGGCAACTCTGACCTATTTTAAAAAATCAAATGCTCTCTCAAAGGTGGAAATTTTGCCAAAATTAATGATATTCAAATGAAGGGGATATACAGAATAAGTTCTAAATAATGTTCAACAAATATCAATAGTTGATTTTAGGTCTTTCAGAAAGTCTTTTATTTTTTGTTCCTTTCTTCATTATTTGAAATTTCCGTAGTAAGCCATGTTTCGTTTTAATAAGAAGCAATAGAAAGAGACTTCTTAAAGAAAACTTGTGGAAGCAAATATCCTAAAATATTTAGAGTAGCTAATTCTGAGTTGTGGACACCTAGGTTGTCATTTTCTTTTCTGGTGTTTTTCTTTACTCACTCCCTAACAATCTTTTGAGCAACATGGGGACATCACAGAATATATGAAAAGTTTCTCAAAGGGCTTCACTTAAAGAAGACTGTGTTCACTTCGTTGTGTACCCACCAGATGTTGGCTTCTAGCAAATAAACAGGTTATTGTATGCCCCGTGCTCAGCCCACCTCTACAGGTGTGCCCCTTGTTCACTCCTGGAGACAGAGGGCTGCCATTATAACATAGCTTTTCAAATGTGTAGGTCAAGTCTCTTTATTCATCTGCTATTATTTGTATCTTGGGTGTCCTCTAAAGGCCCGGGTGTAAAACACTCATGCCTGGGGTAGCACAATAGGCAGATAGTAGAACCTTTAGGAGGTGGAGGCCAGGGAAGTTTTTAGGTCACTGGAGGCACGCTCTCAAAGGAGGGAATTGGGGCCCTGATTTCTTCCCCTCTCTCACTTTTGCTTTTTGGCTGTGAAGTGAGTGATTTTGCTCTCTCTTACGTTTCTCCCGTGAGATGCTGCCTCCTAAGAGATCCAAAGTGACACAGTGAATTCGTTATGGGCTGGAACCCCAAAACAGTGAGACATAATAAACCTTATCTTCTATAAGTTGGTTATCTCAGGTATTTTGTTATAATGACAAAAATTTGACTAACATGATATCTGTAAATCAAGGTGCTAGAGGCAACCATGTTTGGGATAGGAGTGAAGGTGAGGATAAGACTATTTCTTGAAAAAGTCAGTGCCTCCCGAGAATTGACCATGCTGGGACTGGAAGGATCCATCAAGAAGCCAACTAGTCAACCTTTCTGGTAAGCCATGCAAGCTGCATGGCTTCCAGGAAGAGAAAGGTCAGCGCCTCCTGTGAGTCTACTGGTGCGCAGGCTGAGAATGAAAGCCTGCCCCTGTAAGCAACCTGTTGGTTCAGAGGACAGGCTGAGTTAAGGTACATAAAGCAACTAAATGCTTGTATTGTTTGGTTGATTTTGCAGACCTGGGGCCAGCAGTCTGAGCATCTCTTGGGAGGATGACAGCATGCAATGTAGCAAATATGGGGGATTTCCTTCTATCTTGTCTTTGAAATCCAATATTGTTCTCACTGTTTTGCTTTGTTCTGATTGTTTTGCTTTATTCAGTATTGTTTTGATTGGTTTTATTTGGCTTTGTTTTTCCTATACCTGATGTAATGGACAACTGTTGTGAAGATAACAAGATATACTATGGTAGCTACTGTTGTTTTCCTAGTATCCAGATTTGAAGTTCTGTACCAATTTTGCTGCTTTGTTTTGATTGGCTTTGTTCTGTTTTGTTTTGTTGGATTTTACTGTCTTTAAAATTAAAAAAATCACTAGAATCAAATGAAAATAAAAAAACACATTTGCAATGGTACACAGTAATAATATGCAATGATGCAACATACAATACATATAAAGTATGTGAATAATATTCACAATAACAATGTAAAATAAATATTGTTAGTATTTAAAAAAAAAGACTATTTCTTGTTTTCTTTCATCTTCCCCTTAACCAATGCAGAAAACTCTGGTTTATGGCCTTTGAGTGTATGGCATGGATTAGTCTCTTGGTGATGCATTACACACTCCTTAAGGTTAATAAATAACTCAGAAGAAACCAAGCCATGGGCTCCGGTGTAACCCTTAGTCAAGTCGATGAAAAAAATATTATACTATGGGTGCTTTCCAACAAAGAATTTGCCTTCCTACCCCACTGCCACATGTCCAGTTAGAGAACATGGTCTTTTCTTAGTAACTTTAATTCCAAGAATCCTTAGCATCCTTGAGCGATTTTATTTGGCTAAATTTCAGCCACTAGATCCCGGACTACAAAGCACTGTTATACAGTCCAAATACAAAGTAAATGACAACCAATTTCATCTGCATCATAGTAACCCCGTGGGCCAGGGTTGAGACTCAAGTATGTTCAGCATGTGGAGTTAGATGATCTCAATGATACGCCCACCCCTCACCCATCCACCAGCTCCCTGAAGTTTTTGAACATTCTGAGCTAAGGGAGAATGGTAATGTGTTTTCATATTCTTGTCTGAGCCATGTAAATGAGAGATTCTACTGAGTTAGTATAATGGTTCTGGAGTGGGGTCTAGGAAAACCTGGTTCCCTTCCAACTCTACAGTTGTTTGTGCCTACCTGACCCCTCACCCCCTTACGATATTATAAAGCTACTAGGGCACATTACTAACACTCTGAAGAAAGCTCATTTGTTGCTATTGTTGTCAGAAACCAGCGCAAGTAAAAGGCTTTACAATAGAAATAGATCTCCATCCTTAAAGAATTTTCAAATGGATATTGTTAACAGAAGCAAGAAAACAGGGCCATAAAGTAGAAACAACAAATGTAAAAGATCAAATGACAGAGATCAGAAGGACAAAGGGACAGGGAAATAGCCAGTGACAACAGAAACCCAGGCACATCCAAAAGTCTCTTTGACGTTTTCATGAAGAAAGTATGACCAGGGTCAAGTGTTGAGGAGCTGAATGTGGGCAGACAACACACAGACACAGGTCCAGAATAACCAACAGATCCTGACCAGGAGGATGCCATGGGGAAGAAATGAGAATGATATCTTCCTGTGGAGGGCTTGCACCTCTTAGAAACCACAGCAGGAATGGTCAGAAGCCAGCTTAAGCAAGTGTCTCAAATTACACTTGACTTCTCTCTGCCATGGTCACTGGAATGGCAGATAAAAATGAGTGTTGATTTCAGTAATTCAGATAGCTATTTTTGATGCTAGCTAAGCAAGTCTACCTAATGAGTTAGGAAAAAAAAAAAAAAAGAAAGAAAGAAGGGTCTGGATTGTCCATAGATACTGAATGAGCCATAGAGTCAGGTGACTACTAAAGAAGTGGGCTGTTCACAAGCGCCAGGAGGACCAAGACCCTCACATTCATATTCAGCACTGGCTCAGACTTCGTATGGGCAATGGTGCCAAGTATGCTCATTTCAGTCTTAGCCAGGCTGGCCTTGGTGTGGAGAGGGCACACAGGACAATGAAAGCTTGGAAATGAAGTTATGAAGAACAAACAGTTATGAGAACCAAGTTTGAGATTTTGTCTGGAAGAAAGAACTCTAGCTGGGACACAGGTGGTGTCTTCAGGATGCTGAAAGAGGCCTTAGCCTTTTTTTTTTTAATGGGGGTATGGACAATAGGACTGGTCAGACAGGCAGAGATTCCAGGAAGACAGATTTTGGTACAATGCGAAGGAGAGTTTTCTGGCCATTAAATCTGTATAGGAATCTACTAGATTTCCAGCACAGCATGAGGGAAAATTTTCTATCACAATAATCAGGAGTATGAAGTAGGGTACGAAAGTGTTCAGAAAAGAGTGTGGGTGGTCAGTTATGAGGAAGCAGAAACGACATCTGGCCCTGGGTGAGTATGGACACAAGATCTGCACATCCCATTGTAAGAATCTTCGGTTCTAAGAATTATGTTGAATTTATATTACACCTTTCTTTCTTAAACTTAAGCGTATTTTTGGCTCCAGTTTCACAAGTGTCAATGCATCACCAAACAACTAGCCTAAAACTGATCTGTAGCAAATCAGAATCAAAACTCCTGGGGATAAAATTCTCATTGATTTCTAAACACTCACACATACAAAGTTACGTGGGTTTCCAAAGAAGGAAGAACCTATGTAAGTTTAAAGCAATCTTTTAAAATTTTATAGAGTAAATACAGAGTTACAGATTTATGTGTGCTAATTGAATGTATGGTATTCAGAGGTCCTAATGACGAACATGTAAGATGAATTAAATAGACGCCGCTAGTCTGGTAGACCTTTGGCGAGCTGCCTGCTGTTTGGACTTCAATGAACCTATGAGGCTCACCTCCAAGGCTCCGGCAGGCAGTGCTATGTTGAGGGCCAACTACCAAAGCCAGACATGAAGCTCAGAGAGTGAGCCAGCCCTTGACAGGGAGGAGGATGGCAGTGGGTGAAGAAGAGGAAGGGAGGATGTGAGACCTTCCTGATTTTATCTCTTGTTTTGTTATGTTGCTGACAGCTGTGAGATTCTAGTTTGATGCATGGAGTTAGGCTTGACTCTCCTGGTGCCTGGAGCTTTCCATCCACCAGAGCCGTGGCTCCAGCTCCTTCTCCTTGCGTGACCCTAGCCTGTCTAAACCCATCAACTCACTGGCCCTGAGCCCAGGTCAAAGTGGCTGGGGCAGGCACTGTGGCTCCTGAAGTGAATGGCATCATTTTAAACTTTCTCTTCTTATAGTCTTTCCCTTTTCTTTGCTCCTACTTTGAGAATAAATCATGTATCTGTTTAAGAGGAAACTTGTGCTGAGCCTCTTCCTTCATGGGGACTGAGTTTCTGCTTTGTCCCACGCTTACCATCTCACTCTGGAGAGGACCATCACGCTGTCTTCCCCTTTCCTCTCAGCCCTTGAATCACTTTGTTTCCTTAACTGTGAGTTCTCCACTGTTGGGATGTGTTAAGGAGATAGCATTAGTGTAGCATTTTTCCAAGCTTCACTGCAAGACCACCTGCATTGGCATCCTTGCAAGCTTCTTAGAAACACAAAATTTCAGACCTTCTGACTCATAAACTGGACAGGGACCAGCAATATGTAATTCTGATACCTGAATTTCAGAACTATTGCATTAAAAGGTAGTTTTTGACTGGAAACTCAGAACTACCCAAATTCTGCCTTTAAGCTTTCAGAGGAAAAATGTAGGTACTGAGAATTGTACCTGGCCCCCAAACCGCAATGTCACACTGTAGTGACTGAGGGGGACCCCATGGCAGGTATTTTCTCCACTATGTTAACCGAAACAATCTAGACCTCAAGCATGCCATCTTTTCTGTTCTCCAGGGTTAAACTCAAAATTCCCTCTTTCCAATCAAAGATGAGAAGGTGGGCTGCAGAACACATTGCAATTCAGTGCTGGAGAGAAAGAAGCACAAAAACATGTCTTCCACACATTCCAGGCCTCCAGGGGCAGACTCAGTGGTTCTAGTAGACTTCCTGCCACTGGGAAGGAACGTGCTTGATGAAATTCTGCATCCATTCATGGCAAGACCTTACAGACTGTGAGCTTGAGGGAGCATTATTAATGTAACAAAGAATAACCTATAAAAACCTATGCCACACACACACTTAATAATGGAATATTTAAAACTTTCCCTTTAAGGAAGAAGAGAAACATGCACCATTATCACTTCTCTTCAACATTTCCCAGAGATTTTAGCCAGTAACATAACAAAAAGATACCAAAGGCATACGGTCTTAAAATTTAAAGTGATCATTTAGTATAGACAACATTAGAATCTTAGACTCTAAGTACAAGGAATTAGGATTAATAAGAGAATTCAGTAAAATTGCTAGATATATAGTATGTAAAGTTTATTAGCATTTCTATTAATCACCAACAACAGAAATGTGTAATTGGTAAAATAGATACTACTTGTTATTACTATTGTAGCAAAAATCAGTTTCTCAGAAGTGAGGTAAAGATGCACAAGAACCTTATGGAGAAAAATTCAAAGTTGCTGAAAGACACTGAAGAAAGTCTAAAGAAATGAAATGTACAGGCGACTCAATATTGTTAGGATGTCAGTTTTTCCCAGATTCATGTAGAACTCATTATATAGTTCTAATAAAAATCTCAACAGCTCAGTATGTGTGTGTGTGTGTGTGCGCGCCATGCCTGCAACAACTAACCGGGTGTGGTGGCACATGCCTGCGGTCCCTCCACTTGGGAGGCAGAGGATGGAGGATCACCTGAACCCACAAGTTTGACACCAGCCTGGGAAACATATCGATGCTCATTTAAAAAAATGTGTATAGATGAGCAAAGGGCTGAAGAAGAGGAGC
Organism: Dasyprocta punctata; assembly: GCA_004363535.1. Taxonomy (NCBI): domain Eukaryota; kingdom Metazoa; phylum Chordata; class Mammalia; order Rodentia; family Dasyproctidae; genus Dasyprocta; species Dasyprocta punctata. The sequence goes on along the minus strand of RJWM01011851.1, from coordinate 34,003 downwards.
TAAACAATAACAGTACTGGGCCAACTAGAAAAATGAATCTGGACCTGTGTGCCTATCATATATAAAAATCAACTGTGAGTAACTTAAAGATTTAAATGTGATGGGTGTAATTTTAAGTCATTTCAAAGAAAACATAGAATGTCTATGTAGCTTCAGTTATAGAAATATTTCTTTTTTATTTAAAAAGGCAAAAACTTGCCAGGTGTAATAACATACACCTGTAATTCTAGCACTTCAGAGGCTGAAGCAGAATTGTCATGAATTCAAGGCCAGTCCAGACTACACAGAGAAGTCCCCATCTCCTAAATAATAATAGTAACATTAATAGTAATAATAATAATGACAAAAGTTATGAAAGAAAAATGATAAATTCAGCTACATTAAATTAAGAATGGCCTAAAAAGATTCTATAAAGTGAAAAGCCAAGGCAGAAACTGGAAGGGGACAGCTGGAGCAATACAACTGAAAAAGATTAGTTTCCAGGACCAATAGCTTTCCTACTGAAGAGCAAATAGAACCCTCATACTGACGAAACAGTGCTCCCAGGATATTAACATGCATTTCATGGAGAGAACGATATGAATACACAGGGAAGTACATGCTTTACAGATACTCAGAGCAAAACAAGTTGGCAATTCAACTGTTGGCAATGATATACTAGGTATAATTTCCTAGAAACTCTCGCACATGTGCCAAAGAGTCACACACAAAAATGTTCATCTGTTTATAACATCAAGAAACTTCAAATGCCAGTTGCTCCACTGACAGGAGAACAGATAAATTAATGTTGGTATACTCATAAAATATTCAATACATTAAACAATGTGTTGCTGAAGGATACAGATTTTTCTAGTATGATGTAATATCCATATTAAGAAATTAAACTTTTACAGTCTATTGAAAGTAGAAGAAATTATGGACCTTTTTCCTATGAGGAGAAAAATAGCAAAATACCCTATGTAACCAGAATACTAATAAAACTAACAAAAAATTCTAAAAACACTAGGATAGTTACAAGACACATTACTTTCTTAATATGTAAATACTACTAAAAGCATAAGAATTCAACTTAAAGAAAAAAGAAAAATAACTTTTTAGATTTTATGTTTTGGGGTGCTGGGGATTGAACCCAAGGCCTTGCATATACAAAGCACACACTTACCACTTTTGAGCTCTATCCCCAGCCCAAAAGATAACTTCTGATGAAAAGATTTAAGGAAGGGTTGAGGGAGCTACCTTGGGACACAATGCCTGGAGCTCGGGAAGAAAGGTATAGACAGCACTTCCACAGAGAGTGCAAGCCCAAGTGAGCCCTGTATGACCCTGCAGGAGATGGGCTCCATACGCTGGAAGCCCCAGCCTGCTACTTTCAGCCATGTGAGTGCACTCCGCAGCCAGCTGCAGTTCTCCAGAAAGTATCTTTTATGTACAAAGTAATTTCTGTGCACATGAACACAATCCCCTTGTTTACCGGCTGCATATGAATTAATGTGCACTGAACTCATATGTGTCCTAAACTAAAGAAAGGGAATGTGAAACCCAAATTCAGGAGAGGCTTTCTCTTTGGAGGAAGGAACAGGAAAGACTCCACTAGGGGTACATGAGAGTTTTAAAGAATTAATTTTTTGAAGCTCTATTATGGGTATACAGGATTCCATTTTGTTTTTAAACTATACTTATGTTACATGTTACCTCTAGTGTGAAGGACACAGTTAATAATACAAAGTCAAGCAAACAATGAGTATGTTCATAGCAATATGTGAGGAAGATAGAAAAGGACAAAGATTTAATCAAAGACTGAAGTTAAGTAACTTACTAAGAAACAAAACTAGGATTTTTTTGGTTTAAAAAATATTTGCTGAGTGAAAAAAAATCAAACATTGTATAAAAGCAAATAGGAGAAATAAAAAAACCAAAAATTAAAATAATCCAAAGAGTTCATCCTTGAGACCTTATTTTGATATATATAATCAACATATATCAATTATGTGTCTATATGTTAATTATATATATAATTTTATAGAACTGGGATCATACACTCTGGTTTGCAATCTTTTTCATTCAACAGTATATATTTATTATTATAAGTGTATAATCATGTTTAATAACAATCATAGTTCACAGAGTAAAAATCTAGTTACTCATCTATTGAGCATTTAAGATACTTCTTTGGGGGAGGAGAACAAGAACCCAACAAGAAACCAAGCCTCCTTGCAAGTCATGGCCACGTGCGGGCCACTGTGGGGAGAGCCAGACGCCAGCCCTTCCCCATGAGACAGCGCCATTCACAGGCTGCAGGGGAGGAGAACAAGAAGCCAACAGGAAGCCAAGTCCTTCCTGCAAGTCAGAACCATGCATGGGCCACTAGGGGAAGAGCGAGATGCCAGCCCCTTCTGGCATGTGGGCTGGGAGACAAGAAGGGCCAAGGTACCCCCCGCCCCGTAAGTGATTGGCTGGTCTGGAGAAACACAGGCTGTGATGATAGCTATAAGGTAGAATAAAACTTAATACTTGTAATGTTTAGTGTTTCATTGACTTTGCAGGCCTAAAGCCAGCAGTCTGATCATCTACTCAGAGGATAACAACACACAATGTAGCATCTATGGGGGATCTCCTTCTGAAGGTGGTGGTCATTGTTAATTCTCCATTATCTTATTTTGAAGTCCTGTATCATTTTCATTTTTTGTTTGGTTGGGTTTCATTCTGTCTTGTCTTGTTTTATTTTATTATATCTGATGGCAGGGGCAGCTACTTCAAAGATAACCCAAGATATATTATGGTAGCCATTTTGGATTTCCTATTATCTTGTTGTGAATTCCTTTATTGCGTTCACTGTTTTGTTTTTATTGGTTCTATTCTGTTCTGTTTTGTGTGATTTTTATTGTCTGAAGGTGTGGGCAGCTATAATTTCCTTTTCTTAAAAAAATTTTTCCCACTCTTTATTGATTGTAACACATTAATAGGTTTAATTTTGGCAGATTCATACATGCGCAGAACATGCTTCAATCATGTTCCCCTATCATTTCCTTGCCCTCTCCACCTCATTTTGTATTTTTTGTGGCGTGTTCAATGTGTGTAATATATTTTGCTCATGTCTATCCCTCATTAATGATAATTTTCTTAACATAAAGTCAGACATGGGACTTGTTACATTAAAGGTTAAAAGATTTTAGAAGTTTTTCACAGGCATAGCTAAATTGCCCTCTGGAAAGGATGTTTTCATTTATACTTTCATAGCAGAGTATGAGAGAACTTTTGGAAAACTCATTCCATATCTGATGGAAAGAAAAAAGATTCTAGAAACTAAATTTTGACTATGGGCTTTGCAATTATGCAAACTGGCCTTGAATCTAGGTTATACCACTTGCCATGAGACCTCAGACAAGTCATTTAACCTCAGTTTCCCCAAATATATTGGGATAATATCTACCACAGTTTTTGATAGGTTTAAAGAAAACCATATATTAAATGCTTAGTACAATGTCTGACACATTACAAACACTAAATAAACAGTAAGTAGCATTCTTCAACATATTTTTTCCATAGGGTCCTATCATGAAAGAACAGCACATGGTATTAGGCACAGAGAGAAGGAATTCAGATCACAAGATACACCAAAGGAAAGCTTCGAGGTCGCCACCAGCTGGTTCATAACTATGGATCAGAAAAAGCCTTCTGAACAAGGAAATGAATCTAAAATGATGTAACAGTGGTGCTGTCATGTAGCAGAGTACGAAGTGAAGCTGTCACATAAATACAACATTAAGTGTGCAGTGGAATAAAGTACCACAAGAAATCTCACTCTTGCTATGAGGCCCAGCTGCTGTACGATTGTTACAAGGAAATAGTGACAAGTCTTGGGAAACTTGCAAAAGGAACATTGCAAGTCCTCGGATGTGTAAATTGGCTGCTGTCGTTAGTGGGCTGAAAACACCACCTCAACAATAATAGGAATAATGACCTCAAGAAGAAGCAGGAAAGAAGGGATGAAAAGAAGGGGTAAGAGAAGAAGGGAGAGATGGGAGGAAGAGGAAGGAGGAATAGGAAGAGGATAAAGAGGAGGGAAGGGAAAAATAACCAAAGTGTACAGACCAAATGAGTGAGTCCACCATACAGGCCTCCGCAGACCTCAGTAGGTGGGGGGATTTTGCAGGTATGCAAGCTGGAACGGGCAGGTGAGGACTCCTGGCATATGTGTGGATGGTGACAGGGATGGAGGGTGGAACTGAGAAGTACAACAACGAAAATGGAATTGGAGTACATACAGAAGGAAGGAAAGCATTTCCAGAAACACTTGTGGGAACCAAGGGAGCTAAGACGTTGCAGTACCCCTCTGACACAAGCAGCGTCTCATGGAAAAGCTCCTTCTTGTGACACTGTGGAACAAAACGGCAAACCCTAACAAACCAGACTTGGCTGGAGTGTGGGATGAAAGCTGAGCTATATTTTGCCTTTTTGTCAGTGTTGCTTGATTGCACAAAGGTAGGAAGAGGCAGTGGTAGAGGCAGGGGGCAGAGAAGGAGGAGAGCGCGAACTGGTGGTGAAAGAGGCAAGGTATCCTCACCCAGGGCTTGAAGGAAAGAAGCCCTACCTCCAAGGAGCTCTGGATGCAGTTAGGAAGACAAAGTCCTTTGTTATGAATAAACGTGCATGGATGATACATGGGTGAGGAGGAGCAGCAGGCACAGGCAGGTGTGGACTGTGTGGCTGCAAAAGCTTCCTGACGTAGAAGGTCTGGCCTGGACTCTGGACAGGGACTGGAGAAGCAAGGCAGGATGGGGAGGGCGTACAGACTGCAGACTGGTGACAGGTACCACCGGGTGAGACGGGCAGAACGGCAAAGTGGAAAGAGCTTGGGCTTCGGGGCCAAGAAGACTTGTTTCCACCACACAAAAACTGAGAGAGCCAAGGACCTCAGTCTCTCCTCTCTTTATCTGCCCTTCAGGGTTGCTGAAAGGATGAAGAAAATAATATTAAAGCAACCCAGTTACAGGCATATGGTAGGTGGTCAGAAAGTGGTAATTTCATTATAGCACTACTCCTAGAAATACAAACACAGCATAAAAATGAGAGGACAGGAGAATGATAATATAAGAAAACAGCTTGAAAATTATCAGGAATGAAAGGGTTGAAATATCACAATCTCAGGGGTGATAAAAATTGAAGAAGAGGTTAAGGCAGGGCGACCAAAGGCAGAGGGAGGGGTTCATGGACCAGCACTCCCTGGAGGTGACAGGAGCTGCACACATCTGGCCCCACCCAGAGGGACTTGGTCAGAATCTCCGGAGATGGAGTGCAGCAGCCTAACCTCTACTCAGTGTGGAAGTCCTGTGTTAGAGGGTTTGGGAAAGTTCCCTGGCCAAAAGATCAGCTCAGAATATACACCCTACTCTTCAGCTGACCACAAAAATCAATCTTTTCCCACGTGCAAGAATTTCCAAGACATCTTGGAAATTCTCTAAGAAAGTAAAAACTATTGAAATTGTTTAAGATTGATTGTAGCTGCCAAATCTAGTCATAGTAAGTGGAGTAAGTAGATTTGTGTAGGTTCAATCATGTTTTGGGTCTAATAAAGTCACACACACATACACACACACACAAACACGCACACGCAATTGTAGACCCATATTGATTCATTTAACTCATATAAACCTCCATGATATATATTCTCATCATCTCCAATATATGAGGAAAATAAAATACAGAGAGATTTCCATGATCACAGAGCTAACACATGCCAAAGGTGGTACTTGAACCCAGGGGGTGAGACTTCAGAATCTGTGATTTTAAACTGCTAGTCTATGCTACTTTGCACTCACCAAAACATATTTAACCATTCCCTTCTTTTTGGACACACAGATTATCTCCATTTTTTCACTTGCAAATGCACAAGGTGAAGAGTAACTTTGGGAACAAGCCTTCAACCAAATTTCTGATAATCTCTTTATGATAGAATTCCAGAAACGGATTCTTTGGTTAAAGGTAACAAATAGTTTTAAGGCAACTGTTTGCAGATAATTTGTTATGAGGCTAACCATTTTGTCTCCCTCCTCCTCCAGCACTGCTTTTTAGTACTCCTGGTAAGAAATTCTAGTATTCACGATGAGTATTCATGTTGTGCCCTTTGAAAACTGCTTCTTTCATTCAAAGTTAACATTTTTATGTTTCTTCATCTATGTGCTTTTCCTCATTTGAAAACTGGTAGGCCCTTTCTTACTTTTCAAAAACTATGGCCTTACTACTGCAATATTCTATGGTCTCTTTATATATTGAAAATTTTAACCTTTGGGTATATTTGTTGCAATTTCTTTGAGCTTACTGGCCTTTTAATTTAATTATTCCTTGTTATGTATGAATATTTCAAATGATTATATAGTAAAATCTATCAATGTTTTCTCTTCATAATTTTCTGCTACTTTGAAAAAATGTCCTCTTTCTCATAAAGCATCTGGGTTCTCTATTGCAAAACACAGAAACTTTGCAAACTCCCAGTTATACCTTGATGGAGTAAATTTATAGTAAGAAGTGAATTTCTTCAGACAGCTAAATAAGATTCATTCTCGAAGGTGGATGTCTCTGGATTCCAGGGAACTTGAGTACGGCTGAGAGGCAGCCAGCCAGGAAGCACAGGAGGCGAAGTGCAAGTGGAGCCAGCTCCATGACCCAAGCCTGTCCTTCACAGCCAGGCCAGCTCCGGGAGCTGCTCTACCTTCCAGCGCCCTGCATCCTGATTTGAAGACGAAAATGGTAACACCTTTCCTGACCATATATCTTATTTATCTCCCGCACGTCTAAGGATCAAACAAGTTAAGGATAGCAAGGTGTTTTGCCAATCATTATACATATGAGACTTATGGAATATTTAGAAAGACTCCATGAAGGATAACGTAATCCCTTCAACCATCGACTTCTATTACAAGGAGGAAGACAAAACTTTTTCCCTGAGAACAAACAGCTCATGGTGACTGGGAAGAACAAGCACAATCTCTCTGAGTTTGTCTCTTTTTTCTCTAGTGAAAAACAACAAGTAAGCAGGGAACATGTTTGTTAGGAGCTCTACCAGCAGAAAATAAGAGGGAAAGAACTACAAAGGACTCCAATTTTCTCTTTGGTAGTGATTTTGCTTGTGTGTGAGAGACTTGTTGACAGAGAGCAGCTAAAATTAGTTCCCTCTCAGCAAGCATCACATTACCTTTGCTCCCATCACCACTGATAAGCAGTCACTGAGGGTGGGGGAAAACAGGTTTCCGCCCTGGTAAAATCAATCGTAGGTGAGAAACACGTAAAAGCACATTGATTCAGGTTACTTAACCTAAGAAATCCTTTCTCTTCCTGCTTTAAAGGGAAAGACCTCAGGACTGGCTGAGCCCTGGTTATGTCCCAGTTATGCACTTTAATCATATATTAGGCATTGTATTAAGCTATTTTCATACATAGGACATTTAAATCCCAATTTTGGAGGGAGATATCACCTCAGTTTAACAGATACCAAAGGAATGTCTGTGAGCACAAACTGAGGGTCAGATAATGTCTTACCAACGTGATAGAGGGGGAAAGTCCTCTTTTAGTTAAAGCAGATAATCTATGGCAGAAGCTCCCCTTAATTTCATTTCACATCCAGCTCTGCCTGATTAAAATATCTGCTCATCTGTGGCTTCGAGTGATGATACAGTTGTTCAAGCAACTGAATCCAGCAACACACATGTAATCAGCACTTCCTGGTATCTATCTTTGGTGGAAACAGGCATAAAAGTCCCACCAACTTTAAACAAATACCCTCACACATCTGGATTACTTTCTGCCTTTGAATGAATGATGTCCCCAAGAGTGCACTACATTATGAAATAGGGATCACCCAAGCCCTCTCATTCCCACTAATCCTGACAAGTTCATGTGAGCTCATCTGTTAGTGCTGACTGGATTCTGTGAGGACACTTGAGGAAAAAAAAAAAAAGAGAAGGAAAAGGTCAAACAGGTTGGTTGGTGTCAGGCAAAGGTTGCACCAGGTATGCATGCTACCTCCTGGTAATGATAAATGAACAAAGTCCAATGTTTATTCATTCTGAACTAAAAGTCAGAGGGGGCTGGTTTGGCATGGATCAATTAGACCGTCATGATCCTCTGTCATATTAGAACACAGAATTTGTCCAGAAAAGGTCTTCTGAATCAGAGAGACAGTTTTTTGGTACCAGTCACAAAGTTCTCTGCACATAAGCACTGATCTGACTCCTGACTACAAGTGCTGGTGAATATCTACCTTTCTTTTGTTGGTCCCTGAATCACTTGTATGAAGAACCGAAGGATGTCAGGTCAGAATCCAGACATCGCCTCTCCACCTGTCCACACGTAATGGTCGAGTTCTGTGGCAAAATCTGTGTCAAAGAAGCATGGAACTTTTTCTCGATGGCCACTGCAATGGTCACCATGATTCAGGCCACTCTCACCATCATCTGACTGGTTATAATATCCTTAAGTGCTCCCAGTGTACTGCCTTCCACCCAGCACCCAAATGTGGCCAGGGTAATTGCTCTCTAAACAAATCGCTCACTAGTTTATTCCCCTGTGGGAGACCCTTCAGCAACTCCCTTTGCCCTAGCTCTAATGAACAATAAATTAATAGCCAGCAAAACTGTGTGCATAATTTATGTCAGGTGTTGCCTATCTTATCTCAACCTTCGCAGCAATCCTGCTGAACCTACATCACTTGACTGATGTGCTTCAGCTAGGCAATGAAAGACCCATGACTCAAACCTGGGGGTGTAGGACCCTACAGTGCCTTCCCCCACCTCCTTGCTAGCCTGCTCACCTCTGCAGCCTCATCTCCCAGCCAGCCCCTCTTTGCTCTTTACGCTTCAGCTCTCTGAACCACCTTTAGGTCCTATAACTTGCCATTCTATTTCATGCCTCTGGGGTTTTGATGTTCTTCGTTTTTGCACATATATCTCTTTCCTAATGTCTCTCTCCTTTATGTATTTAAAGTAACACCTCATCGTCAAGATTCAACTCAATGTTTTTTCCTCCAAGAACCTTTTCTTCACCTCCTCCCTTGGTTGGTAGAACTGACCACTCTCCTGACTTGTGCAACTCAATAAGCTTCCATTACCGCAAACATCATACTTGCATGGGTAAGTGCAGCTCCTTCTATTAGCCTTCAGTGAGTTCCTTAAACGCTGGAACTTCATGCCCATGCATTTTATCTGTAGTATTTAGTATAATCCTCACACATAGAAAGTTTACTGCAAATATTGTTGAATGAATGAAAGTATTTGTTTGAACCTGAAGCACATCCCATACACTACATTGTGAGATTTATATTTTATTTACCACATCACTGCAAAAAGCCTTAAAGAGGTACACGCTAAAATTTTTGACATCCCTCCCTCCCCAGTGCAAGGGCTGGGTATGTAGCTCAGTGATAGATGGCATACTTTGCAAGTGTGAGGCCCTGCATTCAATATCTAGAGCTCCAATATACATATACATAAACATGTACATATATATACATGCACATATACATATACATATACATGGATAAGAAGTATTCATTTACACAGAGCTCTGTTGGCCGACAGAGGAGGTTGGGGCCCATGGTTCTAAAGGAAATGGAGTCACAAGAAATTTAGGCCAAAACTTGGAGTTGAGAGTTATGATGATGTTCCAGAAGAAGATGACATGACTGTATTTGAGTAAATATAGACTGCTGTACATGACTAAAGGTAGATCGTTGTACATGAGAAAATAAGACATCCCCTGAAAATAAGCCCTATTTTTATCTTTTGGAACATAAATTAATAAAAGGCCCAGTCTTATTTTCGGGAAAATGTGATATTTACCGTATGGTGGCAGCATGGATGATTCACAATTGAACTGCAATTTGTATACTTTATTGTATACAAAAACTTGAACTGGTAAGAATTAAGTGTCTCTAAAAAGCAAGAATACAGCCACGGAGAACCATGACCAACTGAAGGCAACACGCACGACAACAAAGCATCCTCCAACACCCAAGGGCAGGAGCGTCGGCTCTGTATACACGCACAGGTATGGTGGTAAATGCTGTATGACACCACCCTTCTTTATGACCAGCAGCCAAATACAGCTCCTGATTGACACACTCTGGACTTACATCACATCGAATGCATCTCCAACACACCCACCCATCCCTGAACCTCAGCTTGAGGGATGTCTACTTCAGAAAGTCTTTCCTGGCTTTACAGTCCAGTTTACATTCACTGCAAGGGACTTTGTGCCTTTTCTTTGAAGACGTTTTTAGTTTGAATTCACATTCTCTACGCTTAGTTGTTTTACTAACACCTGCCTCCCCAGGGCATCTGTATGCACCAGGGAGGAAGGGACATTGCCTGGTTTTATTCATTGTTTTGTTCCCACCAACCAGCACTTAAATAGGCATTCTGTAAATACTTTTGAGGAATGATAATCTTTCTCACCTCTTACCTATTCATTGCCCTGTTCACTTAAGAGTTATGCATAGCTCAAAGTATAAGTCATAAACAAAATTCTTTAAAGATCACGATAGTATGTTAACCACTGTTATTCTCTAATTATTTTGTTATGAAATTTTTAGTTTTTCATAGAAAAGTGTACTTAGTATTTTCTTTATTAATATCTGCTTGTATTATGTTAAAAACCATATTTTAAAGAATTATACACGACTCTTTATCAGTCTTGAACTCACACTCGCCCCATTCCTTTTTGTTACTCCCCAAGCCCAGTGATGGCGAACCTATGGCTCGAGTGCCACGCAGTGCCCTCTCTGTCAGCACGCGGCCAAGTCACTCCAGCGTCATCCCAGCGGCCGGGCATTGGTAACAGTGCACAAAAGCACACCAAATGCAAACTTTTACCTCTCAATAAAAAGCTGTTTGTATCATTGAAAGCTCTGTTACTGCTTTTTTTTTTTTTTAAGACAAAAGATGTTAATGTATGAGTCATTTTTCCTGAACTAAAACCTCACTGTTCAAGTTTATTTGCAGCACTGGCACTTTGTGATAAACAAGTGTGTGTTGGGCTGCAGGTTGGGCACTCGTCTAAAAGGTTCGCCATCGCTGCCCTAGCTTATCACAAAGACCAATTTTTACTTGCTAATTCTCTCCTTCCCATCCCACTCCCCTCCTTTTAAAAGAGGAATGTCTGGCACTCAATTCAAGGTGGTGCCACACAGAAAAATGCACAAAATAAAGAAAAATGTTATGAGGCAGTAACCATGAGGTAGTTTAATATAGGTTACACAGTTCCTAAAAAACAAAAACAAAAACAAAAACAACAACAAAAAAAAAACTGATAGTTTGGTAAAAACAGTAATAATTCTAACCAGTCTGTTGTATCATACAAATATAGATGGCTTGATTATTTTAGTTTTATTTTATTGTGTTACTTAAGAGTTTTTGCTCAGGGGAGAAAAGTGCCTGAGAAAGAGCAGATGTGTTGATTACTAACTCGCATGCAGCAAGGACATACGTGGTCTCTCAGCAAAATTATCCCACGGCTGTGCTTCAGTGACGGGGACCTCTCCAGGATTCTTCTCCAGTGAAGGAAGAGTCTTTGCCTGCTCCTCCTCACTGCGTTCCAGTCCCCTCCGATTCCCTCTTCTGCATGGTCCTCTCCCAGCTGTCTGCTTACGGTTCTGTCCCTCAGTCCCTTACAGGGGCTCTCTCAAGCCCAGGACCCTGCAGAGGGAAAACCGGAGCCGTGGCCCTGCGGAGCCCGGGCCGGGACCGAAAAGGTGGTAGAAATGTGTGTAAGTGGCAAAGTGCTGCTTAATTCCCTCGCTTGCCTGGGAGCTGTCCGGATACAGCGCATGAGCCGTGTTTATCCTGAGACAACTTGATCTAAACTTTCCCCTTCCTCATCATCAGTTTTGTTACATTAGGATTCGAGACAAGTTTTGCTGGGAAATAACTCCAAGAACAGTTTTTATATTAGATTTGCACATTGAAAACCAGTCAGATTTGCATCAGCCTCAAACGATATGTTTGCATAAAATTAAATGAGTGCGGGTAACCAGGTCCCCCCTCTCCTGGTCACCCGCCCCCAATGAGAAGAGGAAGAACCGCCGTTTTAAGTTCTGGACATCTAGAGCATTTCAGGTAATATCCTTCATTAATTCCCCTCAATGCCAGACCTCGGAAAGCCCAGTTTAAGAACAGCTGGGCACAGAACCTGTCAGGGACTCTTTCCACGCGTGCCTTTCGCTGGCAGAGCGAAGACAAGTAAATGGGCCACACGTCATTAGTGGGCTCCTGCCCGAACACACTGGGGGACAGCAGAGGTGCTCCGAGGAGGGACACCGGAGTTAAGGGGACTGGACAGCGGTGGTGGCATCCGTTGCGTCTGGTGCTTTCAGTACGCAGGAGGTGGGTAGAGAATCAGAAGGGCAGGAGCAGACAGACAAGGGAAGTTCGCAGATGGGAAAAGAAAGGAGGCGATGAATAGATACACACACTGCAGCCTCCAGATGGGAAAGATGTGTATTGTTTGATTTTTTAAATCACAGCAGTTGAAAACTATAATATGAGAGACCCCATTAATCTGATACTGTTTTTCTTTTTCCCTTCCTCAAGTAGGCTGGTGACCAAGCCCAGGGACTGACACCCTAATTTGTTGCCACTGAGGCAGTTTCCAAGGCGGCCGGACCAGGAGCCCTGCGGGGGGACTGCTTGCCCGGACGCTGGGTGCTGACACTGTGGTCCTCCCTTTCCTACACAGCTCTGCCTCGCAGAGAGCTACTCAAGGCCTCGGTCACACACAGAAAAGCAGTTCTTTCCACCACGCCTGGCAGAAACAAGGCGGAGGTACAGGACGCAGCCCACAGACGCACATCAGCGCGCACCTCGGTCCCCGCGCGCGGCCATCCCCCCGCGCCTCCCCCGAGGGACCCCCGGCGCCCCCACACCTCGCACCCCGTGCGCCCGGGCGGAGCCTCCATGCGCGCCTCGCGGCCGCCCCCACCCCGTAGCCCCAGACCCCGTCGGCGCCTCCGCCCGCCCTCCGCGCGTCCCTGGGTCCTACCTGGCGGCCCCTGCCCGGGCTCCCTGGCACACGGGTGGCTTCGTCCCCGCCAGGATGGGCCGGGGGCTGAGTTCTGCCCGGCCGGCCCGGCCACCGCAGTCCCGCGCCCGGCGCCCCGAGCTCCGCCCCCGCTGCCCCCGCCCCGGCGCCCCTCGGAGCCCACCTGGGGCTGCTCCGCCGCCCCGGCAGCGCGGCTCCCTCACCGGCTCTCCAGGCAGGTGCAGCCCGGCGGGCCCGACTTCAGCCCCCAGCGCCGCCGTCGGGTCTGGTGCTGCCGTCTCTCCGGGGCGGCGCCAGGGTCCCCAGGCATCTAGGGAGCGCGTCCCCAGGTCCTCTGCCGGCAGTCGGGGCAACTGCTTCCCCTCCTCCTCCTCCTACTCCTCCTCCTCCTCCTCCTTGGAGAGGGAATGAGGCTTCGGAAGTTGGCGCAGCTTACGATGCCACCGCCCGCCTCTGTGCCAGCGCTGGGACACTTTCCCCCTAATCCAAGGCCGGAGAGTCGCAGTGTGGCCCACGTGAGCCGCGTGCCCGAACTCCGCTCTGCGCGACTCTGGTGCGCGCTGCCCGCGCGGCGCTCACACTCCCGCCGAGGGCGCGGGCGCCTCTCCAGCTGGCTGCAGGCCCGCCTGGCCTCCACCCTACCCGCGTGGGTCCCCGAGGGCCGGCGTCTGTCCCCAGGGCCTGGCCCGGCGCCCACCGCCCATCGCGGTCTTTGCATTTCCTCAAGAAGTGGAAAATGTCATTTCTTTGGCAGAACCCCTGTGTTGGCTTTTTCTCATTCAAAGCCTATTTACTCCTTTAGGTATTTGCTAGTCGCCGTGAAGATGTGCTAGCCAGCCCCTCAGACTCCCCCTCCAAATTCCATGCTTGCAAGACAAGGATGTCCATTGTCACCACTCCTATTCAATATAGTTCTGGAAATATTAGCCAGAGCAATTAGACAAGAGAAAGAAATAAAGGGAATAAGGATAGGAAAGGAAGAAGTGAAATTATCATTATTTGCAGATGATATGATACTCTACATAGAAGACCCCCAAAAATCCATTAGAAGACTTCTAAAAGTAATAACCAAATTCAGTAATGTTGCTGGATATAAGGTGAATACTCAAAAGTCAATAGCATTCCTGTACACAAACAACAAAGTCACTGACAGAGAAATAAGGGAAACCACACCCTTCACTATAACATCCAAAAAAATGAAATACTTAGGAATCAATCTAACAAAGGAAGTAAAAGATCTATACAGTGAAAATTACATTACTCTAAAGAAGGAAATGGAAGAAGATTTCAGAAAATGGAAAGATATTCCCTGTTCATGGATAGGAAGAACAAACATTGTGAAAATGGCCATTCTTCTAAAATTGTGATACAGATTTACTGCAATCCCAATCGGAATACCACTTGTCTACTTCACAGAGCTAGAGAAAGTATTCCTGAAATTCATCTGGAACCAGAAAAGACCTAGAATAGCAAAGGCAATTCTGGGCAACAAAGGGAAGGCAGGAGGCATCACAATCCCCGACTTGAAACTATACTACAAAGCTACTGTGATAAAATCAGCATGGTACTGGAATCAAAACAGATCTGAAGATCAATGGAATACATTAGAAGATACAGCCGCAGCTACAAACACACTAAGCCACCTTATCTTTGACAAAGGGGCCAAACATGTACATTGGAAGAAAGATAGCCTCTTTAACAAATGGTGCTGGAAAAACTGGCTTTCTATAGGCTGTAAACTGAAATTAGATCCACGTCTATCACCATGCACTAAAATAAAGTCAAAATGGATCAAAGATCTGAATATTAAAACAGAGACACTTAACTTACTAGAAGACAGAGTAGGTAAAAATCTTGATGACATAGGAGTAGGCAGAGAATTCATGAACAAAAATCAAATTGCATGGGAAACACTTCCCAGAATCAACAATTGGGATCTCATCTTACTAAAAAGTTTTTGCATGTCAAAGGAAATCTCCAACAGAGTGAAGAGAAAACCCACCAACTGGGAAAACATCTTAGTCAATTGTCCATCAGACAAAGGACTTCTATCCAAAACATATAAAGAATTAAAAGAAATCAGGGCCCTAAAATTGAGGGACCCAATCCAAACATGGGCATCTGAGATGAATACACACTTCTCAGAGAAAGAAATACAAATGGCAAATAAATACATGAAAAAATGTTCAACATCAATGGTCATTCGGGAAATGCAAATTAAAACAACACTGAGATTCCATCTCACTCCAGAAAGAATGGCCAAGATTAAAAAATCAAGCAACAACAAATGCTGGAGGGGCTGTGGGGAAAAAGGAACTCTTCTCCAGTGTTGGTGGGAGTGTAGACTGGTGCAACCACTGTGGAGGTCAGTGTGGAGATTCCTCAAGAAGCTAGGATTAGAGATCCCATTTGAGCCAGCTATCCCACTTCTGGGCATTTTCCCAGAAGAATTGAAAACATCATACCACAGTGATATTTGTGCACCTATGTTTATAACAACCCAATTTGTAATAGCCAGATCTTGGAAACAACCCAAGTGCCCACCAATCAAAGAATGGATAAAAAAGATGTGGTATTTTTATACAATGGAGTACTACTTAGCTATCAAGAAAGATTGCATTGAGACTTTTATAAGTAAATAGACACGACTCGAGACCATAGTCATAAGTGAGATAAATCAAACCCACATGTGTAAATACCATATTGTCTCCTTAGTGTAAGAAACTGAAAAAGTATATATGATCTAAAATCTACAATAAATACTATGTAAGGGTAAAAAACTGCTTGTAGAGCAAAAGTAATTGGGAAGGGAAAAGAGGGCAAGAGGAAGGGAAAAGGAAAAGGTATAAATCTGTATATATGTATATGTAAGATAACTAAAATCAACACACTGCTGAATGTACTAGTTATTGAGTCAGAATGGTTAATACTCATATGATTAGATCAATTTTACATGTCTATATCTGTTAATGTAAACAAACATTTTGAAGATAATGATACGCAATATTGCAACCATTATCAAGTTTCTATCATCCTGTTTTGTAAACCTATGACGTTACTGTTGTGCATTTACTCTAGTCGTTTGTTTGTCTCTTTTGCTTTTTGTCTTTCTTATATGTGTTTTTTTTTTTCTTAAAAAAAAAAATCTGTGCTTGGAGATATTCCCAGAACCAAATAATGCTCAGGCACAGATGTCTGGGCAAGATTATTCATGACACCAAATAATAACATCAAAAATCACAAAAAGCAAACCAAGCCAAACTGTCACCAGTAGGAAATTGATTAGATAAATTATGATGGAATGACTTAATAGTATATTCTATAATCCTTGTATGACTTTGAGACATAAATGCCTCAGATTCTTTTTAGAAGAGGAGATATCATTTATTTATAAGGCAGAGAGGGGGGAGGGAGGGGAAGAGAATAAGAACATAATAAAGTACAGAATAATGAGAAACAAAATTTAAACAAGTAGAAAATTGCCTAATAATCATGCTTAAAAACTTCAAATTAAAATACAGATTTTTCTCTGTAAACTTGCAGATAAACACCTGTTCATTCTGTGGAGTCCTTGATGACTTAAATGAGATATTTAAGACAAATGCCTGATACACAGTGAATTCTCAGGCAGAAAGTTTCCATTTCCTTTCTTCACAGGAACCTAAAACTCACAGCCCGTGTCGAATGCATCCTTATTGTGGCCCAGGTCTGCCCAGATGGCTTCCTTCCCCTCTAATGCAAGACAAGAGAGGAAGCTGAGCAAATGTTCAGGCCACAGGGGAGGGCGAAGGGAAGACTCTAGCTAACAAGAATAAATGCCAGTCTTTCTGGGGTCCAAACACCCAATAATACAAGTTCACAATGAGTGATTTAGCTCGGTAGCAGCAATTATCAAAATACCTTAGAGGGCTTAGTTGATGACAAGTACACCTTCATCAGTGGCCAAAGGTTGAATATTCAACACAAAAGCTAAATGATGTGGTGTTCTAATAATCTTCAGTGGCCCTCTCACACCTAGGCATGATGCTCAAAGTGTGGCACATGTTGAGTGTGGACATCTTCCATGAGAGATGGTTTTGGGTGGCACACAGGCAGTGACAATAAAAATGGATTGCAAGGTGGAAGAAAGCATGCCCTTTTCAATTCTCTTGCTGCCATGGATTATGTCAAGGAAGAAGTACAATTTTTTGGTATTTGTCTTTACACTTCTCTAACCTTTGCTAATCTCCGGTTTTAACAGCGTGCTTGCCTCTCCTCAGAGTCTTTGCTAGGCAACAGCTCCTAAGTAGAATTTAATATCCTCACTTTCTCTTCTGTCTCCAATTATCCCTTATGCTATTAATTTCTAGTTGATATAGCTTTCGCACTAACAAGGTGATCGAGCTTCCATTTGAGGTAAATTTACTTAAGTAGGAGAAATAGGTAATTGAAAAAAAAAAAGATGTAAGGGAGCTACTAGGACCAGTGCTGTTTAAAATTTGGGGAGTACTGCCCCATGTTCCAGTAAGACTGAAGTATAGAAGGAGCTGTGAGACAGGTTTCAGTATAAGATGAATGGGAACTTTCTAACAATCTAGGCTGTCCAGGAAATTGCCAAAGGAGGGGAAGTCCCTCCAGGGGTTGGAGCAGAGGATGGATGCCTGCTGCTTGGGAATAATGCCATGGGAACTTAATGTCATGACAAAGCAGCTTTAAAGTTCCAGTTGATCAGAAGAATCTGATGACAGCAGAACTTCTCAGGGCTCTGGAAAGACAGATTTTGGGATAAATTGCATTACCTTCCATCGAGAACAATTCCCAAAAGAGAGCTCCAAGTGATCTTTGAGGGATGGCAATACTACTGTGACACTTGTGTGCTTTAACAAGTTGCTAGCAGATTCAACATGGTGCTTGTGATTGGCATTCTTGGGACCTGAACCCTCAATTTGTGAGATCTGAAGTTATCTCTAGGTGGATAGTGTCAGAATGAATTAGGGAACTCCCAGAGGATGGCTGCTGCAGGACTGCTTGCTTGCTGGTGGAGAGAAATCCCCATACCTTTTAGGGTTAGAGAAGTGTTCTATGTTGATTACAGTGTGAGAGCAAAGGAAAAACAGATCCTTTTTTTTTTTCCTAGACATACACAGCCCTTGACTACTGAGACTAGAAATCCCTCTATTTATTGTCTCTGGGATACAATACCTGACATCCACAGATCACAGGAGGAGTTTATTTTGGCTCACAGTTTGTAGAGGTTTCAGTTCACAGTCAGCTGGCTCCAAGGCAGGGTGGCCTGGCAGAGGGGCGTGTCAGAGGAGAAACAGCTCATGTCTTGATGGCAAGAAGCAGAGAGAGCAAGGGAGGAGCGAGGGAGTTATATCCTTCCAGGAGTAATTCACTGATGCATATCATACCCCCATGATCCAACCACCTCCCCAAAATTCCCCAAAGTTCATGGGTGCATGAAACTTTGGGGGAATATTTAGATATAAACCATAATATCATAGCCGCTTATTTGGCAGATAAATTAGAGAGACAATACTCCTATACCTCCACAGAAGGATTCACTGCTTCTGGTGGAATTAACTGTATAAAAGGAAAATGTTCAATTTTCAGGCAGCCCTTTTGGTTAGAAAGTTATTTCATGCGGCGTCTGTGTTATTCAGTTTTCCTGTCACTAGGACACAACAGCCAACACCTACAATTTAAAGTAGGAGGGGTTTGGTATGGCTCATGGCTTCAGAAGATTTGGTCCATTGTTGGCTAGCTCCAAGGCAGGAATATCACAGCAGAAGGGTGTGGAGGAGCAAAGATGCTTAGTTTTGGCAGCCAGGAAGCAGAGCAGGGGAACCTCACCTCAGAAGTAGATCAGACACAGAAACCTCCATGATCCACCTCCTCCATGATCCACCCAGACACACCCAGAAATGTGCCCTGTAATTCTGTTACATGGATCCCAAAGCTCATCTTCAAGTTCTCTTTCCCTCACCTCTACCAATACCCGTCCTAACCAAGCCAGCATCATCTCAGCCTTAGAAAACTTCTTGACTGTTCTCTATGCATCCAACCTTGTCTTGTCTATTTTTCCCAAAGCAGCTGGAATGATACCTTTAACATTTAACTTGCATTAGATCATTTCTCTGCTCAAGATGCTGTCATTTATAATGGCTTCCTAGTTCACACAATAGATCCTGTAAATCCACAGCCCATGAAGCCCAGCACCATGCACGCCCAGCTATTCCCTGACCAGCCACGCCCTGACCTCAACTCCTGGAACCTTCCTGGGTACAAAACACGCTGATATCTTTGCTCATATTTGCATATACTCAGCAAATCCTGCTTTGTAGTCTTTTCCTTTTCTTTTCTCGGTCTGCAGATCTGGGGGAAATTAAAGGAGGAGGAAGGGAGAAAGGCCCTTCCAGGCCACACCCCAAATGACCTCCCTCCTCTGACCTGGTTTCACCTTCCAACATCACACTTAACTATAAACTCAGCAATGAACTATTCTTCATTCCTTCTGCTTCTATTCAGTGTCAACTCTTCAGAGACAATTCTTTGCATTTCCTATACTCTAGTGACATATCCTACTTTCACCAAAGTCCATCCTATTTCCTAACCTTGCTTTGCTCTTTTTTTTAAAGGATGCTATAAACTTTACTAATGGTTTTAGAGCAATAAAATTGGCTTGGGGATGGGGTCATGGAGAGGTTAGAGAAAATTTCAATATGGAAATCAACTTAGAAATAAGCATTAAATACTCTCTTTCAAAACACTATGAATTTTTCATTGGCTGTCTTTCCTCCTGGGTTTATGACAAGGGTTCCTCACCCCTTCACTGACAGCCCTGACTACCCTCAGGTTATTCTATCTTCTAGTTTTGATTAATTAATTTTATTGAAATTAACATACATTTAGAATCTGTACAACTTGAACAACACTGTAGACACCCTGGTTATAAACTCTTCCAGTTTGTAAAACCCCAGAGGGTAACCACTATCCTAATTTAAACACCATAAATCTATTTTTATATTAATGGAATTATTTAGTAGATACTTCTTTAAAGGCATCTGGCTTGTTTTATTCAATAACATTGGTGAGATTCAACTATACTGAGCAGATTTTCCTTTTCCTTGCCATATACTATTGCACCGTATGACTGTATCACAATTTTTCAATTCATTTTACTCTTGATGGAACAATTAAAATTGCTGCTACGGACATTCTTTTGTTTCATGGTATACATGTACTTGCATTTCTTTTGGGAAATATAAAAGAATAAAATTACTGAGTTAATTTTAAGCTTTAAAAGATAATGC
The DNA here is from genome assembly GCA_004363535.1 of Dasyprocta punctata. Lineage (NCBI taxonomy): Eukaryota > Metazoa > Chordata > Mammalia > Rodentia > Dasyproctidae > Dasyprocta > Dasyprocta punctata. Next base: position 13,679 of record RJWM01011851.1, on the reverse strand, counting down.
CAAAGAATTTTCTAAAGTGATCATACCTAGTTTATATTTCCATCAGCAGTAAATGAGAGTCTGTGTCCATGTTCTTACCAATACTATAAGCCATTAGTGAAAGAAATTAAAGAATTCATAAATGGAAGATGTCAAGCTTACAGATTGCAAACTAAAGGATTAAGAGATGACCATCTTCTCCAAAATTGATCTATAGATTCATTCTATAGGCTGCAGGGGAAAAGGAACCCTTTTACACTGTTGGTGGGAATGTAAGCTAGCACAATCTCTATGGAAATCAGTATGGAAATCCCTCAAAAAAACTAAAACTAGAAATTTCATTTAACTCTGTTGAAATGTAGCAGAAAATGCCCGTCCTCACAGTAGATTTCAGTGTCTTAGTTACCAAGGTAACAGTTCCTGTTCCAGTTCCAGTTGCTCCTGTCTGTTAAAAACAGCTGGTCAGTGTGATGCACAGCTGGTCACAATGATGTGCGTTGTATAAAGCAGTCTGCAATTGACGAGCCATTCTGCCTCTGTTCTTCCTGCTTGCTTATCTCAGATAAGCCCTGGACCACCAGAGATTGGGGCCTGATATTTTGAGAATGATCCCGATCAGTGCCCATACCTGTAAAATAAGTCTGCTTCTCAATCCCCTGTGTTGTTTTGGTGCTTCTGCTTGCTACTGCAATTCTCCTTCTAGGTATCTTCTTGAGAAAGTTAAGGACATCATATTACAGTGATACGTTTATAGTAGCACAATTTATAACACCTAAATCTTGGAAGCATCCTATATAGTCTTAAATGCACGAATAAAGAAAATGTGGTATTTATGTACACAACTGAGTATTGCTCTGCCATAAAGAAAGATAAACTTGAGTCATTTATGGGAAAATGGATGCACTTTGAGATCATAACATTAAGTGAAGTAAACCAGGCACACAAGCTTAAATAACTGCCTCGACATTTGGGTGGAGGAAATTCAGTTTTTCTCTCTTTGCCCCAACCCCAACAGAGACTTGACCCTAACTCACAATACTTTCAGATTGTCAGAATTGAGAAACTTTTTTTATATTTACAAGGCTCTACTATCCTAATCCAGCTCTGTGCTTAAATCTTTCATGATTCAGCACTGGTGGCCATATATAAATTACTTTGAAGGAACTACTGTTTTCCTTTTTTATTGAAAAAAATCTTATTGTTGGGTGGGGAGACCAAGTTCATGAAAGTATTACAGAAAACACGTACTCAAGTCCTATATTTAGTAGAACAGAACTCCAGTTTCCAACTCTGTAAAAACAATTCCATCACTTTCTCAACTCTGGTTATTTGTCAAATACAGTCAAACCAGGAGTAGATGAGGGCCAACGATAGGGGTGCTACAGAGGACACGAACTTTCTGATCTTTTTTCCTCATTTCTCTCTCTAATTTCCTCTCTGCTTTTCTGTTTTTTCTCATTCCTCTTCTTTTTCCAGCTTGCAGTAGAAAGAGGATACGTTGGAGGAATTCCCAGAAACTGGAGAGGAGATAGAGTTGAGGAAATTGCACATCTTCATCTGATTTAACGGTGGCAACAAAAGATAACTAGGAGATAACTTTTAAAAGGTTTAGTGAAAAATAAAGTGAACAAGAGAATTTAATCAAGTAACAGAGCACAGGAATAGAAAATCAATATAAAACAGGAAAACAGTGTAAGTGGAAAACAAAAGAGAATCCAACTGAAATAGACCCAAAGTATCTTTCATCATAATAAATTATTAAGGGGTAAAAATATCATAAAGGAAATTCAACTATATGTTATTTCAAAGGACACACCAACAATAAAATGACACAAGGAATTTAACATCAAAGGGATGAATGTACCATAAACATGTACTAAGGAAAATAAAAATTAAAAAATAAAAGGAATGAAAAATATTCTTCAGAAATAATTATGAGAAAGAAGATACATTAACAATAGACAAAGCTGAATTCAAGGTTAAAAATATTACATAAAAAAACCATTTTCTATTGGTGCAACAGCTAAGATGCAACAGCCATCAACTCTGTATACAGAAGTCAATTTAATTTGAAATAGATATTGTATTTTTATAAACTCGTGTAAAAATCTAAATAGCTTTAAAGTTTTTTCTGTGAGTGAACTTAATTTTTATCAAGTCTTCATGTTGCATGGTGACAGGAATATAATTTCATTCAGTTCAGATTATTCCTAATTCAGTTTTTACATTCAATTCATGCTACCTGCCAAACTCTTGGAGTTGAATTTGTGATACAGGAGCCATCGCTTTGAGTTTATTCTAGCACTGGCTGAGTGCTTGTTTCTGACACATCTCTAATTCTTGGTCCATGCAAACCATGGAGGCAATATCCGTTTCATCTTTATTTTCATGATTTTCCAGGTTCATCTCTTTCTTGGTTATCTCTGTGTTTTTCTTGAGAAATTTTATAACAATCTGCAACACTTCGCAAAATATATGCCCTGTCAGCCGAGGCATGATCCTATGCCATGTTTCATAATGGAGAACTCTTGAGTATTTTCCACTTCCTTAAGTGTTATTCAGAAAGCAACATGGAGTTCTCTCTGATCTCGAATTGTTCCATCCTTCCTGGAGTGTTTAGTGCATACTTGTGTCAGGTACATTCTTCTTATTGGGAAAAATATCTGACAGACACAATTTGGAGAAGGAAAGGTTTACTTTGTCTCAAAATTTCAGAGGGTTCAGTCCATGGTTGGCTGACTTCAAAGCAGAATTGGTGTAATGGAAGGGCCTGGGCAAGAAAGCTGCTCAGTGAATGGCAACCAGGGAGCAGAGAGAGATGGGAGGAGCTGAGGACAAGAATATACTCTTTCAGGTCACATTCCCAGTGACCTGGTTTCAATCAGACCCCACCTCTTAACAGCATGGTCAACTATAAACTTGTTGATGGACTGACCCACTGATGAATATAATATACCCATAATCTAATCACCTTCTAAAAGTTTTGTCTCTGTATAAGTGAGATTTGGGAGGCTATTTTAGATCTAAGCCATACAGTTTCCTAACCATAGTGAGAGGCACGGTGAGAGAGCTGGTGTGTTTCTCAAGGAGACAGCCCAGTACCCAACTCTATCAATTCTTTCCCAGACTCTTGATCCTGGACAGATCATATATTGTATTTATTCTGATGTAGTAAAAACCATAACTTTGAAGTGGCTACTAGCCAATTGTCCTTCCCTAACACCTCTTACACATCATGAATTAAGTCCTTGAAACCCAGATATATGCAACTCTAGGCTTTTAACTTTGTTACTGACTCCCCACCCTACTTTCTGTAGTTGCCTTCCTCCCTTAAAGCAGCTAAGTCTAGTTTGAAATGGAGGGAAAAACATTGGGAAAAAATACATTATTGAGAGCACAAAGTGTATAGCTAATGTACCAAAAATTATGTTAAAACATATAAAAGAAGATGCACTGGAACTACAAAGATAATTGTCAAATTAACATTCATAGAAGGAGAACTAACATATCCTTTAAAAGAAAATGAAAAGATCAAGTAGGTTAAAAATAAATAAGGACATGGATTATGTTAGAAAAAGAATTAAAACTGACCAAACACACATATGTATGAAACTTTATTTTTCTTTTCAAAAATTTTTTTTTAATTTAAAAGAGCAAAACAGGAAAAAGGATGGAAATGACACAGAATTTTAAAAAAATAGTAGGAAATTAACACTAAGTAATATATTGCATTTAGTTATCTTAGAAGTAGTTGTTCAGGCTACAAGATTGAGCAAAAAAAATAATCAAACAATAAAAGCACAAACTGTTTTTCTGGATGAACTAGCAGAGATTAGTAGTATAGCTATCTATCATATATATATATATATATATATATATATATATATACATACATACATATATATGTATAATAGTATACATGTAATCTTTTCCCTTTCTCCTTTCTCCTTTTCCCTATCCCAGTTGTTCTTTATTTTTTTTTTGAGCATTTTTTCCCCTTTCATTTTCACAATATGTATTGTACATTTTGAATCTTACTACTCTTACAGATTTTTTTTACACTAGGGAGACAATACAATATTTACAAATATGATCTTGAATTATTTCACTTACGATTATGGTCTCAAGTTGCCTCCATTTACCTATAAAAGCCTCAAGATTATCCTTCTTTCTAACTGAGTAATATTCTATTGTATAAAAATACCACATCTTTTGTATCCATTCCATAGTTGATGGGCATATAGGTTGCTTCCAAGAGTTAGCTATTACAAATTGTGTTGCTATAAATATGGATGCACACATATATCACTATAGCATGTTGTTTTCAATATTTCTGGGAAAATACACAGAAGGGGAATAGCTGAAATGAATAGGACTTCCAATCCTAGTTTTTTGAAGAATCACCACACTGATTTACACAATGGCCACACCAGTGTACAATCCCACCAGCAGTGGAAAGTGTTCCTTTCTCCCCACAGCCCCAACAACATTTGCTGTCAGTTGCTTTCTTGACAGCAGCTATTCTTTCTGGAGTGAGATGGAATCTCAATATTGTTTTAATTTGCATTTCTCATGCTGGAACTAGGAGGACGCAACAAGAAGCCAACTAGCCAGACTTTCTGATAAGCTGTGCAGCCATGTGGTTTCCAGAAAGAGAAAAGTCAGTGCCTCCCCTGAGCCTATGAGCACGTGGGCTGAGAATCAACCCCTCCACCTCCCATAAGCAACCCACTGGTTTTGGAGGACAGGCTGAGTTGCTAGCAACTAAGGTACATAAAGCAACTAAATGCTTCTGTTGTTTGGTTGATTTTGCAGGCCTGGGGCCAGTGGTCTGAGCATCTGTTGGGAGGATGACAATATGCAATGTAGCAAATATGGGGGATTTCCTTCTATCTTGTCTTTTCAGGCCCAATATTGTTCTTACTGTTTTGCTTTGTTCTGATTAATTGTTTTGCTTTCTTCAATATTTTGTTTTGATTGGTTTTATTCGGCTTTGTTTTTGGGTTGATTTTTCTATACCTGATGGAATGGACAACTATTGTGAAGATAACAAGATGTACTATGGTAGATACTGTTTTCATAGTATCCTGCTTTGAAGTTCTATACCAATTTTACTGCTTTGTTTTGATTGGCTTTGTTCTGTTTTGTTTTGTTGAATTTTATGATCTTTAAAATAAAAAAAAGTGTTAAAAATTTGCATTCATCAAATGACCAGTGATGTTGAACATTTCTTCATGTATTTATTTGCCATTTGTATTTCTTCATCTGAGAAGTGTGTATTTATCTCAAATGCCCATTTTTGGACTGGGTCTTTGGATTTGAGAGGGCTAATGTTTTTCAATTTTTCGTGTGTTCTAGATATAAATCCTTTGTCTGAAGGAAAGGTGGCTAAAATATGTCCCCATTCTGTGGGTTTTCTTTTCACTCTGTTGGTGATTTCTTTTGAAGTACAAAAACTTTTCAATAAAATGAGACCCCACTTGTTGATTCTTTGAAGTACTTCATGTGTGGTTTGCATTTTGTTCATGAACTCTTTGCCTATCCCTATGTCTTCAAGATTTCTACCTACCTTGCCTTCCACTAGATGTAGTATTTCTATATTAATATTTAGATCTCTGATCCATTTTGACTTTAATTTAGTGCATGGTGATAGACATGGGTCAAGTTTCAGTCTTTGGCATGTGAAAAACCAATTTTTCCAGCAACATTTATTAAAGAGGCTGTCTTTCTTCCAGTGAACATATTTTAGCCTCTTTGTCGAAGATAAGGTGGCTGAATGTCTCTGTAATTGTGTCTGCACATTCTAATCAGTTCCATTGATCCTCAGGTCTGTTTTTTTGCTAGTACCATGCTGATTTTATCACAGTAGCTTTGTAGTATAATTTCAAGTCAGGGATTGTGATGCCTCCTGCCTTGCCTTTGTTGCCCAGAATTGCCTTTGCTATTCTAGGTCTCTTCTGTTTCCAAATGAATTTTAGGAATGTTTTATCTAGATCTGTGAGGTATGTTAATGGTATTTTGATTGGGAATGCATTAAATCTGTATAACAGTTTTGGGAATATGGCCCTTTTTATGATGTTTGTTCTTCCCAAACAAGAGGATCCTCTTCAATCTCCTTTTTTAAAGTACTATAGTTTTCAGTGTATAAATTTTTACATCCTTTGTTAGGTTGATTACTAAGGATTTCAGTTTTTTGGATGCTAATGTGAAAGGTGTTATTTCCATAATTTCTCTCTCAGTGAGTTTGTTGTTTATGTACAGGAATTCTATTGATTTTTGAGTGTTGACCTTATATCCAGCTATATTACTGAATTTGGTTATTACATCTAAAGTCTTTCAATGGAGTTTTGGGGGTCTTCTCTGTAGAGTATCATGTTATCTGCAAATAGTAATAATTTAACTTCTTCCTTTCCTATCCTTATTCCTTTTGTTTCTCTCATCTAATTGCTCTAACATTTCCAGAACTATATTGAATAGGAGTGGTGAAAGCAGACATCCTTGTCTTGTTCTTGACTTTAGAGTGAAAGCTCTCAGTTTTTGTCCATTTATTATGATGTTGGCTGTTGGTTTATCATAGATGGCTTTTATCAAATTGACATAGAGACCATCTATTCCAATTTTCTGCAGGGTTTTTACCATGAACAAATGTTGGATTTTATCAAAAGGTTTCTCTGCATCTATTGAGATGATCATGTGATTTTTGTCTTTAGCTCTGTTGATGTGGTGCATTACATTTACAGATTAGCGTATGCTGAACCATCCCAGCATTCCTGGGATGAATTTCACTTGATCATGATCTATAATCTTTTTGATGATTTGCTGGATTCTATTTGCCAGTATTTTATTGGGAATTTTTGCATCAATATTCATTAGGGAGATTGACCTATAGTTCTCCTTTTTGGTTGGGTCTTTCTCTGGTTTTGATATCAGAGTAATATTAGACACCAGGAATGAGTTAAGGAGAATTGTTTCCTTTTTTATTTCATTAAAGTGTTGAGGAGTAATGGCATTAAATCTTCTCTAAAGTCCTTGTAGAATTCAGCTGTGAATCCATCAGGACCTGGGTTTTTCTTTATTGGTAAGTTTTAAATTACATTTTTAATTTCAGTAACTGATACTGGGTTATTAATAATTTTTATATCTTCTTGATTCAGCTTTGGTATTTCATATACTTCTAGGAATCTGTCCATTTCCTCTGTGTTTTCCACCCTATGTGAATAAAGATTTTCAAAGTAGGCATTTGTGATCTTCTGAATTTCCACAGGATCTGCAGTAATTTTACACTTTTCATACCTTATTGAATGGATTTGAGTTTTTTCTTAGTTTTTCTTGATAAGGTTGGGTAGGGGTTTATCAGTTTTGCTTATTCTTTCAAAGAACCAATTCTTTGATTCATTAATTCTTTGTATTGTTTTCTTAGTCTCAATTGTGTTAATTTCTGCTCTGATCTTTAAAATTTCCTACCTTTTATGAACTTTGGGCTTGACTTGCTCTTCTTTATCTAGGAGCTTGAGGTGCAGCGTTAGGTTGTGTATTTGTACTCATACTGTTTTTCTGATGTGACAATTCATTGCTGTATATTTCCTTCCTAGGACCACTTTCATTGTGTCCCACAAGTTTTGTTATGTTGTATCTGCATTTTCATTGAATTTTAGGTATTGTTTAATTTCTTCTTTAATTTCCTGTGTAACCCATTGGTTGTTCAGGAGGGTGTTATTTAATTTCCGTGTGTTTATGTAGGTTTTGCAGTTTCTTTTGTCATTAATTTTCAATTTCAGCACATTATGGTCAAACAATATGCGTAGGATAATTTCAATCCCTTTGCATTTCCTTAAGCACATTTTATGGGCTAATATATGGCCTATTTTAGAGAATATCCCATGTGGAAGAGAAGGAGGGAAGTGGGTTCCTGTGACCGAGGAAGGATCTGAAGTGAGAATTGAAGTTCATGGGGAGAGCAGAGAGAAATTTCAATGAAGAAGAAGGAGGTAGCAGGTGGTGCTTTCTCTCTGAGCCTGGGTTCAGTGTGTGGAGGGGCATCTTGAAACTTCAGATGCATAATGACTACTGGTGACCTCAGAGGCCTCCACAGAGAAATGTGCTAGTGGAATGGAACAGTGGATTCAGTGGACTACAGTGGCTGGTGAGTTATTTGGATTCAGACGTCCACCAGGAGAGGATGATTGGCCAGCAGCCATTTTGGAGAGGGGCCAACTGATCTCAGAACTCAAAAGAACTGCAAGCTCCATCCAGTGGCTCCCAGTGACAGGGTCAGGCTGCCAAGTTGAAGTTTGCAGGAGGTCAAGAACCAAAACCAAGCTAGCAGGAGGTGCACAGACTGTTGCAGGCTAAACAAATCTGGTTCCAGCCTCTCAGCCATAAAACAGCCTGAACTTCAGTGGAACTAAAAGTGCAGGCTTTCTGAGATTAATCAACTTCGATCTGGACTCTGTTTGCCCATGTTGTCTACCAGTGACAGAAAAGAGATGCTTTGAAGTGAATGTTTTTCCTTTTTTTTTTTTTTTGCTTTTCTGTTTTTTCTTGCTTTTTTCCTTTTTTGGTTTTGTTTTGTTTGGCTTGGTTTTTCTTGGTTATTTGTTCTTCTTTTTATATGGGTGTGATCATGGTTTCCAATTTTTTGTGTTGTTGTTCTGTTCTGTTCTTATTTTTATTTCTTCCTTCTGTTTCCCTCCTGTCTTCATTAGTTTTCCAAAGCTTGTGTGATCTTCCTTTGTCCTTCAGCCTTGCTTCTAAATTCTTCTTCTTCTTCTGTTTCTCTATGGTTTCCCCAACCCTTTTTAATTTTCTCCTCTGAAGGTAAAATCACATCAAGGGATTATGTACTCCATATAATTTTCTGGTTTGTTTTATATTTTGTTATATAACCAGAAATCTAGTTCATATAGTTAAAAGTGTCAAATTAATAGTTATCACAATTTGTCATCTTCTAGGCTGTTTGATGTTATTGCTATAGCTGATTGTAACACTTTAAGGTGACAGAATCATTATAATCAGTTGTTCTTCCTGGTATACCAAGACTGAGATTGCCTAAGGGCTATAACATACTATAGATCAGAGTCAAAGGACCAGGGGCTGGGCCAAGAAGGCATCAACTTCTCATTTCCAATAAATTGAAGAGGTAGGATCTTGCAACAGACTCAAAACTCAAAATCCAGATACACTTGTAAGACACCTCTAAGTGGTCATTTCCTAAGGGTTCTAAATACCAGCAATAAAACTATATGCCATAAACAATTTGCAAGCATCTAAATAGGAATTAAATTAAAAAATAGAAATGAGAAGACACTTAAGATACAACTCAGACTTCCAGTTCACCAAAGGCAAACCTAGGGGCCAGTGAGGTGGGACAGTCTGAAAGCCACCCACCCGGACTATCTTAAGTGGTAACAGTGGAAGTAACAAAGCAGATTAATGAGGCTTTAGAAAAAATCAAATTAGAAATAATTTCTTAGATAACTGCAGAGATGGTGACCAAAATGAAAGACATGCTTAATGACTCTAGAACAGATACAGATAAAAAATAGGTTAGGAAAATGATGGAAACTATGAACAACATAGGAAAGAAATGGAATTCATGAAATAGATTCAAACAGATATCCAGGAGATTAAAATTCCATTGGAAGTATACATAGCAGAATAAGCCAATGTGTAGACAGAATCTCAGCTATAGAAGACAGGATTGTGGTTAGACATCATGAAAAGAAAGATTTTTTAAATTTATTTAACAGAAAAAAAGACACATATAACAAAGACAAAAAGCAAAAGAGACAAAAGACTAGAGTAAATGCACAACAGTAACATTACAGGTTTACAAAACAGGATGATAGAAACTTGACAATGGTTGCAATATTGCATATCATTATCTTCAAAATGGTTGTTTACATTAACAGATATAGACATGTAAAATTGATCTAACCATATGAGTATTAATGATTCTTTCTCAATAGTGAATACATTCAGCAGTGTGTTCATTTTAGTTACCTTACATATACATATATACAGATTTATATCTTTTCCTTTTCCCTTCCCTCTTTCCCTCTTTTCCCTTCCCAATTACTTGTGCTCTTTAAGCTGTTTTTCACCCTTACATAGTATTTATTGTAGATTTTGGATCATATATACTTTTTCAGTTTCTTACACTAGGGAGACAATATGGTATTTACACATGTGGGTTTGATTTATCTCACTTATGAGTATGGTCTCAAGTCGTGTAAAGAAAGATTTTTTTTTTTTTTTTGCGGCACCGGGAATTGAACTCACAACCTCGCACCTGCCAGGGCAGGCACTTAAGCCACTGAGCCAAACTCCCAGCCCTGGTTTTTTTGAGGCAGGGTCGCACTTTGTAGCTCAGGCTGGCCTCGCGCTCACGTTGTAGCCCAAGCTGGCCTCAAACTCACAACGCTCTGCCTACCTCAGCCTCCTGAGTGCTGGGATTAAAGGCGTGCACCACCACGCCTGGCAAGAAAGATTTCTTAAAAACAGCAAGGGACCATGAGAAATCAACCCAGCAGGTACTAGACAATGCAAAAAAAAAGTAGTAACATAAATTGATCAGTGCCAATGAAAAAGCAGGAGATAGTGCAAATAACATAAAAACTTGTTCACAGAAGTCATGGCAGAAAAGTTCCCAAGCAGGAAAAAAAATTTGACATGCAGATAAATGAGGCATAAAGAACTCAACTTAGCCATGATAAAAAATCTACACTGAGGAATAATCAAGATTCTAGAATCCAAGACAAGAACAGAATATTAAAATCTGTTAGAGAAAAGAAATAAACCACCTACAAAGTTAAGCCCACCAGAATCACAACAGACTTCTAAACACAAACCTTGGAGTCAAGGAAAGCTTGAAGTATTTTAAGCCCTAAAGAAAATAACCTCTAAGCCAGATTTATGTACCCAACAAAGCTATCTTTAATAATTGGTGGAGAATTAAGTTACTTCCAAAACAAACAATCCCTGAGGAAGTTCATGAACACCAAACTAGTACCCCAAAATGTTCTGAAGGATATTCAAAAGGAATCAGGATTACAACTCCATAAACCCCAAAACAATGAATCCACTAGGCAAGGTGTCTTGGCTACTTTTCGCTCGTTGCCGAGACAAAACCCCTGACGCCCAAAATGAGGGAAGGAAAGGTTTATTCTTACAGTTTCTTGGGAGTTTCAGTCCATTAGTTGGCTCCAAGTCAGCATGGGGTGGCGGGGATACAGTTCATGGTGGCTGCAAGCCACAAGGCACACTGGCAAGAGAGAGAGAGGGTGGAAGGGGAAGACCCGCCTTCCTTTACACTGTATGTTGGCTCCACCCCTGGGCAGGCACAGCACTTACATTGCCAGACAACAAACCAATAACAAACCAATAACTCAGCCCCATCAAAAGTATGAGGACTTGGGGGTACATAGTATTACCCAATACACAAGGCAAGCAATTAAACAGAGAGGGGAAAAGGGAGCCAACAATAGGAAAATAACATGATAAGGATAAGTCAATACATATCAGTTATCACTATTGTTATTAACGGTCTCACTTCATCAATCAAAAGAAACAGACTGGCAGAATGGATCATGAAGCAAGATAAAAAAAAAAAGGAAAGGAAAAAGAAAAAAAGCAAGATCCACCAATATGCTGCTTACAAGGAACACATTTAGCAAAAAAATTTCATAGATTGAAAGTCAAACAATGAAAAGCAATACTCCATGCATCAGGAAGCTAGAAAAAATCAGGGGCAGTAGTTTTATCTTCAGAGAAAGTGGATTTAAGCCAAGATTGATTAAAAGAGATAAAGGAGATGACTACATCCTTATAAAGGGAACAATCCAGGGAGAATGAGGTAACAATCATAAATACATATGCACCAAATACCAATGTATCCAACTATACAAAACAAATAATGGACATTAAAAAGTCAAATAAGCACTAATACAATTGTAATGGGAGATCTCAATACTCTACACTCACAAATAGACAGATCAACTAGAGAGAAAAATCAACAAAGAAATATCAGAACTAAGCAAGACTTTTAAACAAATGGACTTAGTAGATGTCTACAGAGCGTTTCACCCCACAACATCAGAATACATACTCTTGTCAGTTGCACATGGAATAGTCTCCAACATAGACCACATATTAGCTCATAGAACATGCTTAAGTAAATGCAAATGAACTGAAAGTATCCCATGTACATTATCAGACATTATCAGACCATAGTGCAATGAAATTGGAAATCAATGTCCAAAAAAACCACAAGAACTTCACAAACACATGGAAATTAAATAACACCCTCCTGAACAACCAATGGGTCACAGGTGAAATTAAAGAAGAAATTAGACAGTTTCTAAAATTAAATGACAATGCCAATACAGCATATCAGAACTTATGGGATACAGTGAAAGCAGTCCTAGCAGGGAAATTTATAGCAGTGAATACCCATATCAGGAAAACAGAGTGAACTCAAATAAACAACCTAATGTTGAATCTCTAGCTTCTAGAAAAAGAAGAACAAGTTAAGACTAAAGTTCATATAAGAGGAAATTACAAAGATCGAAATAGAAATTAATGCAGTGGAGACTAAGAAACAATACAAAGAATCAATGAGTTGAAGAGTTGGTTCTTTGAAAGATTAAATAAAACTGATAAACCTTTAGCCAACCTTATCAAAAAAGAGAAGAAGACTCAAACCCATTCAATTAGGAAAGAAAAGGGTAAAATCACAAAAGATCCTTCAGAAATCCAGAAGATCATCAATATCTACTTTGATAACCTGTATTCTAGTAAGATGGAAACACAGAAGAAATGGACAGATTTTTAGATACATATGAATTACTAAAACTGATTTAAGAAGACACAAAAATTCTAAATGAACCAATATCAGTCAGTGAAGTTGAAGATGAAATTAAAAATCTTCGAACAAAGCAAAGCCCAGGCCCTGATGGATTCACTGTTGAATTCTATAAGAAATTTACAGAAGGCCTACTGCCACTACTTCTCAAACCCTTTAATGAAATTGAAAGGGAAACAATACTCCCAAATTCATACCCAGAAGCAAGCAATACTATGCTACCAAAACCAGAGAAGGATCCAACCAAAAAAGAGAACTATAGGCCAATCTCCCTGATGAACATAGATGCAAAAATCCTCAATAAGATACTGGCAAACAGAATGCAGCAAATCATCAAGAAGATTATATACCATGACCAAGCAGGATTCATCCTGGTAATGCAAGGATGGTTCAATATATGCAAATCAATAAAGATAATATACCATATTAACAGAACCAAGGACAAAAACTATATGATCATCCAAATAGATGCAGAAAATGTGTTTAATAAAGTCCAACACCAATTCATGATAAAAAAAATCTCTAAAGAAAATTGGAACAGAAGGTCTTTATCTCAATCTGATAAAAGCCATTTATAACAAACTAACAGCCAACATCATATTAAATGGTGGAAAACTAAAAGTTTTCACTCTAGAAATTTCCGGACTTCCTCCAAGATGGCCGCCCAGATGACACCGTGACCGGGAGGCTCCCTGAATATACCATCAAAATGCCAGAATATAAACTAATATAATAACAGAGAGAAGGAAAAAAGAGGGAGATGGGTCCTCTGGACCCAAGAAGAATCTAAAACGAGAACTGTAGCCCACGGAAAGAGTAAAAGAATGAAATAAACAAA